>VMDR010011207.1:0-29023 GCA_007922815.1 Macrotus californicus | reverse complement strand
TGGATGAAAGTTTCTCCTTTAGTTCCTTGGTTGTCGGACTTCCATACAGTTCGATTTTCTGTCAGTTCTGGTTGTTTTTTGTTTTAAAATTTGTTGTTGTCCTTCTTTTGGTTGTACGAGGAGGCACAGTGTGTCTACCTATGCCTCCATCTTGGCCGGCCCCCTGGACATAGATAGTTAATTTTTTATGTTTGTTCACATAGTTTTAAAATTTTTTTAAAGTGTGGTATTAGCATGTAATTTTTAAAGTATATTTTATTGATTATGCTATTACAGTTGTCCCATTTTCTCTCCCCTTTCTATCCCTCTGCTCTGCATTGCCCCCATCCAGCCTTCCCCCCTCCCTCTTAGTTCATGTCCATACGTTGTACATATAAGTTCTTTGGCTTCTCCATTTCCAGTACTATTCTTAACCTCCTCCTGTCTATTTTGTGCAAACCAATTATGCTTCTTATTCCCTGTACCTTTTTTCCCCATTCTCCCTTCCCCCCTCCCCACTGACAACCCTCCATGTGATCTCCATTTCTGTGATTCTCTTCCTGTTCTAGCTGTTTGCTTAGCTTTTTTTGGTTTGTTTTTTAGGTTCAGTTGTTGATAGTTGTGATTTGTTGTCATTTTACTATTCATAGTTTTGATCATCTTTTTCTTAGATAAGTCCCATTAACATTTCCTACAACAAGGGCTTGGTGATGATGAACTCCTTTAACTTGACCTTATCTGGGAAGCACTTTATCTGCCCTTCCATTCTAAATGATAGCTTTGCTGAATAGAGTCATCTTGGGTATAGGTTCTTGCCTTTCATGACTTCAAATACTTCTTTCCAGCCCCTTCTTGCCTACAGGGTTTCTGTTAAGAAATAGACTGTTAGTCTTATGGGAACTCCTTTCTAGGTAACTGTCTCTTTTTTTTTCTGCTGCTTTGAAGATTCTTTCCTTCTCTTTAATCTTGGGTAATTTAACTGTGATGTGTCTTGGTGTGTTCCTCTTTGGGTCCAACTTCTTTGGGACTCTCTGAGCTTCCTGGACTTGCATGTCTATTTCCTTTGCCAGATTGGGGAAGTTTTCCTTCATTATTTGTTCAAATAAGTTTTCAATTTCTTGCTCTTCCTCTTCTTCTTCTGGCACCCGTATGATTCGGATGTTGGAACGTTTAAAGTTGTCCCAGAGGTTCCTTAGCCTCTCCTAATTTTTTTTTTTTTAATTCTTCTTTCTTAATTCTGTCCTGGGGTGTTTATTTCTTCCTTTCGTTCCAAATCATATATTTGAGTCCAAGTTTCCTTCCCTTCACTATTGGCTCCCTGTATATTTTCCTTTATTTCACTTTGTATAGCCTTCATTTCTTCCTTCAGTTTATGACCAAACTCAACCATTTCTGTCAGCATCCTGATTACCAATGTTTTGAACTTTGATAGATTGGTTATCTCCTCATCACTTAGTTCTTTTTCTGGAGTTTTGATATGTTCTTTCATTTGGGTCATATTTCTTTGTCTTGGTGCACCTGTTAAGTTGTAAGGGGCGGAGCCTTAGGTATTCACCAGGATGGGGTAACCGACTTCACTCCTTTGTGGTGGTGTATGTGGGGGAGGAGTCAGAGAGGGAACAATGCCACTTGCTAGCTTCCTCAGCCCTCGCCCCACTTTCCATCATTTCCCTCAATTCCCACAAGCAGATTGTGCCCTTTCAGGTGCTGATTCCTGGGTGGGTGGGCTTGTGTATATTCTAGGATCTTATGAGCCTCTTCAACAGACTCTCCTGTGAGACTGGGAGTTTCTCCCACTGCCACAACCCCTGCAGATTTTTACAGCGAGAGTTTTTGAGGCTTTATTTTCCCGCGCTAGAACCCTGGTTATGCGGTTTGTCTTGCTCCCCAGTTGTTCCTCTGAGCTCATCTGAATGTGGATGTGGGAAATTATGCCCGCCAGCCACCACCTTGCTGCGTGTCCTCTCCGCCCCTCCTACCAGTCTGGATGAATGTTTCTTCTTTAAGTCCTTGGCTGTCAGACTTCCATGCAATTCGATTTTCTGGCACTTCTGGTTGTTTTTGTTTTTAAATTAGTTGTTATCCTTCTTTTGGTTGTGTGAGGAAGTGAAGTATTTCCACCTATGCCTCCCTCTTAGCTGGAAGAACTGGCATGTAATTTTAAAAGCATATTTGGTTGGGAGTAGGCACAGGTAAAACAATGGGATGTAATCATGCAACAAGAAAGTCATATTGAATTCACATCAGGCTCGCTTCCTTTAAAATTGTAGTTCTTAGATTTAATGATTTGTTCTCTTTAAAATTGAAATCTACAGAATCATAAATCCTTCCAGTTTACATTCTAACTAAGAATATTAGTTTCTTTTTGATAGTTACTTAGATAATATATTTAGTCATTGAGTGTGGAACAGCAGTATAAACACCAAAAAGAAAGAATAATGATATTTGGCACGTGGATCATGCTCTTAACAGGCAGAATACTGGTAATTTTTGTGATTTTTTTTTTCTTTCTCTTTCAGGAATTGCTTGCATCTGGTTAATGTCATGGTTCCATGTAAAGGAAAGAGGAGGGAAGTTGAAGAAAGTAGATAGAAATATTTCTTAAGAACTAAGTGATGGGGACAAAATGAAGTGACCCACATAGAGACCAGTAGCGACAACAGTTTTGGGCCTTACCTCCGTTGACACCGTTAAGTTCCCCACAGTTCTCAGGAGGTCGGTGTGACACCTCAGACAGCAACTCCAGTCGGCTGACTGCCCGTTCCAGTCTTTCCACCAGCCCCTGCAGCTCCGCCATTCTGGAGGAACACAGGAACAAACGGAGGCCGTGTGAGCGTCCGGCAGGATTTGCAAGCTGACACCATCCCACTTACCAGTGACAAGAAGGGAAATAAAAATAATTGACAAGGTCTTTAATTACTTAGAGAGTATGGAAAAAGAACCTTTTCACATGCCAGGAATATATGTGAAATGCAAAAGAATGTAAAACTTGGAACAAAACCCCTCACAAAATTGTTTGAGCTTATTTCTATTTAATTCAATGACTTTTACAAGCCCTACATGTAGTACACAAATATTCACCCTCTTCACACCATTATCAAATGTTTCCTTGGGTACTTCTCTGAGCTATGATACAATCTATGTCTAGCATTTACCTAAAAGCCCAGAAATATATGTTTCACAATGAACATCGCCAACTTTTCTTGCTAAATAGTGGGAGAATGTTTTGACCATTTCCAATAATTCTTTCTGTTAAAGTATAAGTCTCCAGGGGACACTAAACCCATGGATATCCCTGGTTTACTCAATTACTTTAAACCAATAGCCCAGGACAGAAGAACTGTAAGTTTGTGAAACTGCGTCATTTGGTAGGCCAACAGAGGCCATTGCCTCCACAGCAGACTGTCTTCTATTTACCATTAGTTTGTTTCAGTGTTTGTTGCTAAATTATTTTAAGTTGCCATCATTCGGAATGGTGGAGATTTTCATTTAAAACATTGAAGGTGGTTATTTTCCTTTGATGTTGGTTACTTTTAGACAAACTACAGTTTTAGGTGGGGTGGTGTTTTGGAGACAGCGATCTTCCGTTGCACAACACTCTTGGTTGAGATAATAAGGAACTGGAGGTAAAAGTGAAGCTGAGTATCTACCCATCCTCAAGACAGCTACACTGAGACAGCTACACTGAGACAGCTTCCCAACAGGACAGCTACACTGAGTGCACACAAGATGAGTACCTGAAAATTACTGGCCCTGGGAATGTAATGTGAGTAAGACAACCTCTGAGGCATGGAACCCAAGCTCATTTGGCCAGATTCATGAGATCTAGATGACAGGTACCATAACTCTGACCATACCAACTTAGGTGATTTTGCTCTTGGCAAAATCAGGCTGCTACCCCAGAGAGAGTAAAACAGGCCTCATGGCAGGCAGTGTCTGCTACTTCTCACTGTTAAAACTTCCCGAACATCATTCTGAGCTGCAGAGGACTGGCAGGCCCCTGCATCAGAGACAACCCTGCCTCAGAGCGTGGGTAAATTTTATTGCTCTAAGACGTGTAACTATTTTCTATTTCTGCTGGAACTAGGTAATGCACTTTTGTATTTTGTAGTCTGTTAGTTTTGAGCTTACATGTAATGATGACTTGCCACTCTCTTTTCTAAAAACAAGGTTATACGTATCAGAACACTTGGCTAGCTCTGTAATTCTGTGTCCAAATGTCAGATGGTCATCAGATACGAATGGGGAAGGTTCGCTGTCTATTTTGGAAAGTCATCTCCTCTAAAAATGCCAGCAGCTACTCTTTCAAAATATGGGGCAGCGTTCTCTGCATGGCTGAAATAAGCATCTAATCATAAGGGGATTCAAAATTAGAAGTTTCTCATCTATTCTTTTCTTCTTAACGTCAGAGTTTTTGCTTCCATAGCAAGTGAAAAAAAAAAAAGGAAGGAGAAAATTAATTGAATCCATTACGTAAGCTGGTAAGCGAACTGGGTATCCTGTAGGTGGGTGAAGGCCATTTGAGAAATGATAAAAGTCCCTCACATCTTTTCATAGTTGCCCATCTGTTCACAGTTATCTATGTTCCCTGTTACTCAACTTGCCAAATGTTACCACCATAGACCAAGCCCATGCTAGAAAAAAAATGTGTTTGTTTTCTTAGCAAGCTCCTTATCCCCCAACAGAAAAGCACCAAGCACCCCCCAGCAGCTCCAGAGCTGATTCAGGAAGGCCTGTTACATTTCACACATAGGACTGCTGTCCCTGGCTGTGGCTTAATCAGCCTCCCAGACAAGGCCCTAGCCGCACACTATCTAATAGTGCTTCACATGTTGAAAGACAACAGGAGTGAGCCTAGAAACTGCAGGGCTGGGCAGAGTGGTATGGAATGCAGTCTAAAAGGGAATCAGATGTCACTTCATGTAAAATCACCATAAAATGAAGTCTTGCCACACAGCCTCTTAAGAGGTCAAAATACAGTTCATGCAAAGAAACTGGAAAGAGGCCTCTGGCTTTAAAATTTTAGAACAGTTTCTAGGAGAAATAGAAGAACAAATAAAAGAAAGGATACACCAGGACATCAAAAACGTACAAGTTAGTATTCCCAGTGAAAATGACGGGGTCCAGGATGGCTATGCCCTCTTCTCCGAAAATATACACACACGTACACACACCCACACAGGTGTACACACACACTTCTCCCCACATGTGCCCTCAGGTGCTATCTCGGCTCTCAAGAATGAGGAAAGGACAGAACTGTAGTTGCTCCAAATTCTTCCCAGGCAGTTCCACTCACATTGGTTTTTCAAAATGGATTGAGTTTAGTTTTGATGAGGAGGTGGGAGCCAGGAATTAAGAATTAGGCTGAAGAAGTGGAAAGGGCAGTCAAAGCAGATGCAGACAGCAAGATCAGGCTTAGAAATGAGTAATGAGTCAGGGTCAGGGGGCAAATGGATGAGTTTAGATTAGGAAGCCAGCAAAGGAGGGGAAAATGGCAAGATGGTGGATGTAAGATGTTCAAAGAATCAAATGAGAGGCAAAGAGAAGCCAGATAGGCAGCTGGAGAATCAAGAGACTGGGTGAGATGCTGCTGCTCGGATTTTCTAACCAAGTAGAAGCCAGCCCTGACTTGAGATCTCCCAGAGCCTACAGGTTACAGAGGATAAACACCAATATTTGATCAGAATGTGAGGGTGGGTGAAAAGGAAAAGGTGGAGGAACACAGAATTTCACAACTTTCTCTTTTTAATGTTTTAGGAAATGATACTTGGAGGTTAATCTTACTTCTTTGGTTTGTATTATTTTTTAAGTATTCTCTTTTCTTGATAATGGTACGTATAACTTTTGCTTGTTTGTTGTTTTTTTCTTAAATTTGAATTTCTCCCTCACTTTGCCTTTAAAGTTTAATTTTTATTTTTATCAAAGCCAAACATGAGCAGATGTAAAGAGTAGACAGCCCTACAAGGCTCACAACAAAACACAACAGTCCCCTGAATGCTGCCTTCCATTCTTTGTCTCGAGAGTCAATATTTACACGTATTTTAGCTGTTTATTTTAGTAACTGCCCCCCTATCTCTAAACAATATGCTTATAGCTCTATGTCTTGTTTGTTCCCCTCCACTTTTATGCGTTATCCATTGAGTTCCCACCAAAAAACAAGAGGGTTTGCCTTTTCCTTGCCCCACCCCCCCCAGCACATACATGCGCATTTCCTTTCATCCCATACGCCCAGGAGTGTTACATCTCAGTTTCTGTGTGACCAGCGATCAGTGTTAACACAGTTACGACTATTCACTGCTGAATCATGACATGCACTCAGATCATTTTTCATGTTCTGCACAACTTGTTTTCCTACAGCCATGTTTTTCAGCTTCTCAGTTTTCTACACACTTAAAAATCAATCATCTCCAAACTCTTGCCCCGGTGGTGTAAGTCCCCTTTCAATGGGACCAAACACATCTGGAATTCTTGGATCTTTCTTCTCGGAGGCACCTCTTCTGCAGAATTACTCCAACTGTGTGACTGTCCTGTAGGCCCGCTGCACATCTATAAACTGGTATCCGCCTTCACCTTCGATGAAGGTGAAGAAAGAAATGATCGTACTAGGGATTTCTCTCCCCCACCCCTCACGTGTTGTTACCTATTTTCTGGACTCTATCCCCCTCTTTTTTGGTGTACTTCCTTAATTGGAAAGTGCATTGTCTTCTGAAAAAAGGTATATGAAAGGTCAAGTATTTTGAGATCTTGCAAGCCTGAAAAGATCTTTATTTTGCTCTCACACTCAATTGGCCATTTGGCTGAGTATAGAATTCCAGGCCAGAAATTTTCCTCAGAATTTTAAAGGTATTGCTCCAATGTCTTCTAGCTCCCCAGGTTGCTGTTGAGGAGTCCACGCCATTCTGATTCTTCATCTTAGGGGTGTAACCTGTGTTTTCCTCCCTGGAGGAAGTTTTTTTGGATCTTTGCTTTGTCCCCAGTGTTTGGAACTGTCATGATGACATGCTTTGTTGCTGAACAAACATAAATGATTTTCAAGAGGTCTATAAAAGGTAGGAAAATGAGCATTGCATATTGTATGTCTCTGGGTGTGTTTATAAACCAAAGTTTTGTTTGTTTGTTTTTTCAAATAAAGAAGTTAGCATTCTAAATATTTAAGCAACTCAAACATCTCTCACACCAATTTCATACACTTACAAATATTTCATGCACTGCAACAAGAATATAGACAGTGGGTATTTTCAGAAGTATCTCTGAGAATAATAAGGTGTGTGGAAACATAATCTAGGAGAAAAGACAGCTATCATAATTAAATTAATTTTTGCTTCACTCATCATTTTATAGAAACCATCCTCAAAGTACAGATGTTTGCTTCTTAACACTGTCCCATGCTGTGTCTGCTCTCCAGTGTTATATCAAGGGTCCCACAATTACACTTAAAGCGGGAGAGCACATTTCTATTTTCCTCATAACAGCTTCTCATACTTCCAAACATTTGATAAGATCTCAATTTTGGGGGCCCATCTTTAACTAGGGTGGTATAGAGGCCTTGGAATTACCACCTGGAAGACTTTGGGGAAAGAGCTTAATTTTGCTTTGTTTTAGTTACTGCCTGTACATAGTAGGGTTGCTAGAAGTATGCGTATGAATACTCAGTGAGTCTGGCACATGGTCACTGATAAACTCACTAGCTACTGTTCTGAAGACGTCCTGTCTCATGTCTTATGTTGCTTTCCATAGGCATAGTTAGCTCTACATACCACTATCTCAACTCTTCATGAATTTGGAACGTTCAGCAATCATCTAGAAGATCTGGCCAAAGAAAATGACTACCTGAAAATTTTAGATTAGTACACTCCTTTTTATTATTTTCAATGTTTCATTTCTTTAAAAGAGATTTTCTCAAATCTATGTGTAATGGATACTATAAAATGAAAACTTTGCTATGCAATTACTAGTTTTTTAGTCACATATTTTCCCCCTAAACATTTTTATAATGATGGGGTTTTTTTGCTTTTAAATAGTCCTCTGTGAAGGACATAAGCACAATCTCTGTGGAATCATTTTTAGAAAATAACACTCTTTTATCTCTCATATTTTTTGCCCAAACTATCTTATGCTTAGTGGTAAGGGGTCTACTAAGGTCCTACCTACTCAGTCTGGCCAGTTATATAAAGCAGCTTTCATAGTGGCTTTGAAAATTGGCACCCTATCGCCCCAAATAAGTGGTGATAAGCCCAGAATAATAGCATAGCATCCTTAGTATCTATAAGACATTTTGTCCAATTAAAATACCACCTTATGCTATCTCTTCTGCTAGCACATGCACACCTTGCCTCTCAAGGAGATTACTCCAAGCTCTTCATGGGTTGATACTCTTTGTATCTCCCACTGAGCCTGCATGCTGCTGTGTACATGGAGAATTCTATAAATACTTTTGATTGACTAATTAATTGGCTACCACTTGCTGTCTTTCCCTCGCCTGCCCACATCCTGGCATAATCTCAGATCAGGCGGAAAGCCAGATTTTCACAGGAGAAATTTCCATTTAAAAGAAGACACTAGATTAGTTTTTCCCACTTAAAACCACAGTGGCTTCCTCCAACTTGCTCTGTCTAATGTGAACCTTAGGCTTTTCCAAAATTCCTCTTTGCTTTTAGGATTTCAAAATTATTAAAACTACACGTTGTCTAAAGGGTTTTGTAAATTCCTCACAACCAGCTCTTAAGACAAGTCAGGCAGAATGCTTCTTCGGTAACATTGTCGTGTTAAGGAAACAGCCGGGTCTTCTAGGAGTCTGGGTTGCTAGTTTAAAGGTCTCCTATTAGGCCAAAGGTGCACAAATAATAGTGGTGAGTTTCTCTTCTGATTCTGTAAGGGAGACCCAGGCCCAGCGGATCCCAAAGATCAAGAGCCGAAGATTAACTAGGAAACAGAACTGTAGTGACAGTTAGGAAATTGAAGACTTTTGAAACCTTTTGTCACAGGGAGGCTGGACAGCTGGCTTATAGGTGAGCTCTCTGAGAACAATGAAGTGGCAATAGACGACTTTCTCTGTAATTCCACCCAAATTAAAAAATGTTTGTTAAACTACTATCAAACCAGTCCGTCCTGGATTGTTAAATTCTCTTTCCCATGACTACATGAATTACCTTCTTTCCTTTCTCAGGGAGCTACTAATCACTGGGGGGAAGTGATCTTGTAATTCACTATTACTAATTGGAGTAATAATATGTATAGAAAAGCCAACCATGATATTTATTCATTCATTCAGTGACTGGTTCAATGAATATGCTTGTTTCATTCATTCAGTTAGTCCCCACGATCTGCTAAGTGCAATGCTCATATCTGGAAAACCAAGAGAGATTAAAATACATTTCCTGCCCACCTGTAGTGGGAGGGGGCTGGAAGCAGACCCTGCTCAGTCAAGCCAAAGAGTTGTTTCACTAAGAGATACATTCATGTTGTCAAGGTGCCCGCCTTCATATCTTCTGCCTGCTCTCCTACAGAGCGTTTCCGGAGCCAGCTTCTCACCAGAGGAAAAAAAAAGCTATTTTCTTTTTCTGTTTCTATTTTCTTTTTATTGTGAAGAAGTTCCAAGAGTTCCTGAGTTTTGAAATGGTATAATCAGATTATAAGAGATCAGAGAGTTACACAGGAAAACAGCACTTTAAATTTTTCACAAAACTGGAGAAAACATATCTGGGATCCTGATTAGCCAACTGATTCATCTAAAGCCTCTAGTGATGTCTCACTGCAGAGAAAAAAGGCAAATCATCAGCTGGATTTTCAAAAGGACCTCACCCCAGCTCTCTCTACTTCACCACACTCCTGAGGTCCAGTCACAGACGACTCGCCCGCTCCCCTATATGCCGCCCAATCTCGCCTCTGCTGTGGTTATGTTGTTTCCACTGTCTCGAGGGTCCTTCCTGGCACTGATGCACCCATTTTCCAAACTCCAACTTCTCTGCGAGTCTCACAAATCAGAGGTAACTTCCCTTGAGGTATTAACTTCCTGGGATCTTTATCAAATCCAGAGTGGACTATAGAAGGTAAAATAAACAACCACATATAGAAATTACCTCCCAATTCCATTTGCCCTCTGGCCTCTTGTGGTGCCATCCCTGATCAGTCTTGTAATAAATATTTCTCCTCAAGGTTGTAATCTCTGAATACAGGAGGATAGGGCTTACAACTTGAGGTAGTGGCAGAAAGCATTTTTTGGTATCAGAGCATCTTAATTTGAGACTCTGCCCCTTAATTGACAGCCAACATCACTGGGCAGATTACTTAACCTGTTTCAGTCTCAGTTTCTCACTTCCAAAACATAAACTCATTCCTTCTTCATTCACTGACTTGGGAAAATCATTTATGAATGTGTTTGGGCTGAGTTCCGTGTTGTTTGCTGGGGCGACGCAGGTGGTGAGACAGAGACTCTGTCCTCAAGGCACCATGATCTCCTGGAGCAGAGGACAGTTCGGCTCTTGGGGACAGGCTAGCTCGCTAGGACACCAGGTCACAGGGAACTGGGTAATTTCAGCAAGAAAGAGCCCAGTGGGAACTGAGACCTTAGGGAAATCTAAGTTCATATCATGAAGGCTGGTTCTGTGCCTTGACTTGGGGCGGTGGGACTGGGTAAAGACAGAGCCATAAAAAAATGGACTCTGGAGGCTGAGTGGGACCAGGACAGACCCCTACTCCACTCCGCCATCATGAAGTGGCAACTCCTTTAGTTCAACGTGAGCTAAGGACTCTTGCCGGAAAAGGAGTTCCCTCCCCAAATGCCACCATGACCCTTTCTAGGCTCCAATACTGTTGGGGAAACTCTTTCTATTCCAGTCCCCACACTGCCCTTCTGCTCTTGTTTGGGCCACGGAGGAGGTAGAAGTCAGAGAGGTGCTTCTAGGAGTTCCCCATGGACCTCACCCTGGCATTGGGAAAAGAAGGGCCAGGGGGACCCTGCTGGGCAGGCTGCCACAGCCTGGGCAGGCTTTTCATGGACTGTTTGTCCCTCCATAGAGTAACTGTCTTGCTTTCCTTCTATCCAGAATATATAAAGAACTCTTAAACTCAGTAATAGGAAGACAAACCCTCCATTTTAAAAATGGGCAAAATATTTGTATAAACGTTTTCCCAAAGAAGATATGCAAAAGCCAACAGTACATATAAAGATACTCAACATTAACAGTCATTAGTGAAATATAAATAGCTCAATGGGATGGCTACAACCAAAAAGACAGATAATAACAAGTGCTGGTGAGGCTAAGGAGAAACTGGCACCTTCCTGAATTGCTGGTGGGAATGTAAAATGGTGCAGCTGCTGTGGAAAACATTTTGGAAGTTTCTTAAAAAGTTAAGCATATATTTGCCATATGACCTAGTCATTCCACTTGTAGTTATCTGCTCAAGAGATGCAAAAACATGTGTACACACACAATAACTTATATACAAGTGATCAAAGTAACATCGTTCATAATAGCCACGAAAAGGTAACAACCTAAATTTCCATCAGCGAATGAATAGATAAACAAAATGTGGAATATCCACACAATAGAGTATTACTTGCCAGCGAAGAGGAATGAAGCAGTGATACATGCTACAACATGGATGAACCTCCAAAACCCTCTGCCACATGAAAGAGCCAAAGGCAGAAGACCGTGTGTTGTGCAATTCCATTTATATGAATATCTAGAAATAAGCAAATTTGTAGAGACAGAAAATAGATTAGTGGTTGCCTAGGGCTGAGGACAGAAATGGGGAGTGACTGTAAATGGGCACAAAGTTTCTATTTGAAGTGATGGAAATGGTTTAAAATAGGATTGGGGTGGCAGCTGCAAATGCTGTAGTGTGCTAATAATTATTGAATTGTGAATGTAAAGTGGGTGAATATCATGGTATGCAAAATTTTAGCTCAACAACGCATTAAAAAACAAATAAAAAATAAGTACTGCTCCTCCTATAAAGGTATATTTGGAAACTTGTTAAATCCGAGTAACTTGAGGCTCTCATCCCCCAGCAGAATAATAGGTGGTAAACTAAGCTCAGCCAGAGACTGCCCTGAGAGGCCACACTCCTTTCTCCTGGAAATAGTCATAGAGGCCAAGATGGGGGACAGACTAGAGCAGCTGTTCTCACTGCTCCTCTCTCTCTTGTGCATCAGAATTAATGGGGAAGAGGTGGGTTTCCTAATGCAGATTCCTGGGTCCCAGTCTCAGCAATACTAATTCAGTGGTCCTGGGTATTGCCAGGAATCTGCATTTAAAAAAATATATGTCACAGTATGAGGACCCACACTTTGAGAAGCCAAATAATAGAAAAGTGCACAGGAATGCTATGGGAGCATCATGGGAATGGAAGGGTGAAGAAGTAGGGTACCCAACTGAGCCCTCAGAAGTAGGGAAGCTACCAAAGTTTGATTAGGAACTGAACTAAATCTCAAAGGATGAGGAGATGTTATTCAGAGGGAAGGCAGGTAAAACCATTCCTGAGCCTATGGCCAGTTTGTGCAAAGACGGAAACAATGCAGCCAGAAAGTATTTATTGAACATTCACTATGTGAGAGGAGATATCTAAGAAAGGAGAAAGTGGGGATGGCTGGGTAGTTAGAAAGAGTGGTTGATAAAGCTGGCAAGGGACCGACGTAATTGCTACCAAGATGAGAGTGGACTGAAGATTTGGGAGGTTATAAAGTAGGGAAAATCTGAGAACGGATTAAATGGGGCCGGGAGGGAAATGGAGAAGGCAGAGTGTCTTAGATGTGTCACTCTGTGGCGGGTGGTGCCAGTTAACACAGAGCTAGGGAGTGGAGGTGGCTAACGAAGAGAAGCAGCTCGGTTTTAGCCCCGTGAATGTCAAGTGCCTGCTGTGACACTGAGATGATAGTTGGCACCTGCAAATAGGAACCCAAAGTTCAGGGGACTTGAGGAATGGCATTATAAGTATTACCCACCTAATAATAAGAACTGCCCCAGGGTTCTTTAGCAGATTAAAGGAGACTTTGTAAACTATAAACGTGATGGCTGAGTGTTGTAATTTATCTCTGAACGTTCCACAGCACTCACCATTACGATCTGTCCCCAGTGAGTGCTCACTCTGTGAACTATTATTGCACGTGTTACCACCTCTCCTGTCCCCAAACACAATGAGCATGACATCTCACACACCACTCTTCTGAGACCATGCCATGGGACAAATAAACTACAGAAACACTGGTGAGCGAAAGCTTAAAGGGGAAAGCGTTTCATATGGGCAGTTATTTCTCACAGCACAACTAGAAATATTTTACTTTATTAACCCTGTCATTTCAGTGTTAAGAAAGCCATATATCTCTCTGGAAAAATGAAGGCAATAAGGCTTCCCGAAATTCTTCCTCATCTCAACATTCTGGAATTGATTGGAAGATTTTACACACAATTGAATAATGGATTCAGCAAGTCTCTTAAAAGAAACACCCTAAGGATCAGTCCTTAAGAGCCGGGCCAGATTCATGCGTGGGTGCTTTCACCGTGTGACTGTGATCACTTGATTTAAAATAGCTGGGTGATGGATTTGGCCCAGGTGCTCTCCTCCAACCCCTTTTCACTTCTGCGTCTCCAGCCTCTGGGTCTACTTTCAGACTTGACTTCGATTTATTAGTTGGAACAAAATCAGTTTTCAAATAGAGCTCTGAGCCACAAAAAAACTAGAAGTTCTTCTTTTTTGCTCTTTAGACCTGGGAACCCAGAGGAAAGTGGAAAGAGATAAAGGGCAAAATGGAAAGAAAAGGATGGTGGGGTGTGGGGAAAACTGAGGGGAAAAGGGAATAAGGGAAGCTACGCAGAAGAGGGGGGAGTTACCAGTGACCCCACGAAGGGCAGCCCCACTGAAGCCTGCGTTCGAAATGCAAAATGCAACTCGGGGCAATGAATGTACAACACGATACACAGACGATGTATTATAGATTATACACCTAAAATGTGTATAGTTTTGTTAGCCAAGGTCACCCCAACAAATTCAATACAAAAATTTACAAAGGAAACACAAAAAGCAACTCTGACTCTGAAAGATAAACGACAGTGGGTGAATTGAGGGGGGGCGAACAAAACTTGAAAAAGACGCCCATTTGGGAGTGCATTTCTGGGCTCTCATTTCTCTCCAGAGCTGGCTCCCAGGTCGGAACTGGGCAGGGGTTCAGGCAAGAAACACTCCTGGAGAACCTCCTCTTTTGGCCAGAAGGCCTAGAAAGGAGTCCCCTGAAAATTGAAGAATGTGAGGAAAAGACCAGGTTTTCTCTTTTTTCCAATTTTTCTCCCTTAAGTGACAACAGTCACAGAGCTGTATGGCATAAGCAGCTAAAAGTTTCTCCCAAAGAAACCTGGTTTTAGTGGTGGAAAGGGGCCTTTGTGGTTCAAAGAGTGTGAGAGAGTCCCTGTTATTTATTTTTTTCCCCTCTCACTTTTCTCTCATGGCTTTGCCCTGAGGGTAACTCTAGTCTATACTGCAGCATCATGAGCAACTAAAACTTCCAGAGAAATCCAATATTTCTGGCCAGAAGACCAGGAAAAAAGGCTCTTAGGGAAGAGGAGATTGTGGGAGGCATATCAAAGAGGAGAGAACTGAAGAAGGGGATCCCCTGCTTGTGTGCATGAAAGAATGCAGGTCCCAGTCTCTCTCCTGGGCTGTGCAGATGTGGGACAGATCCAAAGGCTTTCAGAACTGAACTATGACATAAGCCACTGCCCAAGTCCCAGACTAACCCCTGAACTGTGCTGCTGTGAGACCCAAAACAGCACAGCAAAGGCTCTGAAACATGAACAGATGTTGGAGCCACTGCCCGCAGACTGCAAGAGAGAACTGGGTTGACTGCTTGATAAGACAAAAAACTCAGCATTTAAAAAAGATTCAGAGTCTCAAAACAATACTCAGAGTGTCAAGAATTCAACCCCAAAATGGTTGACATGCAAGAGACTGGGGAAAAGCTTTCAATTCTAAAAAAAAAAAAAAAAGACAATCAACAACTCCACAATGACACAGATGTTGAAATGATCAAATTTATAGGCACTATTTTAACTATGTCCCAGGAGATAAATACCTTTGAAATGGATGGAAAGATAGAAGTTCTTAGAAGAGACACAACTTATGAAAAAGAAACAAGTGAAGATTTTAGAACCAAAAAAATATTAGGTTGGCTAAAAAGTTTGTTTGGTTTTTCTGGTAAGGTGGTTCCAGTAGCGTTTAGTTGCCTTTCATGTCATTCAAAACAATTTTATTAGATTGTGTGGTGACAGCTGTCATATTGGCATGTGTTAAAAATACTTCTCAAAATTGGTGAATGTCTGTGTAACCATTTTAATATTGAAGATGGACGAAACTGCACAACCCTTTTGGTATGTTATGCTTTATTATTTCAAGAAAGGTAAAAATGCAACTGAAATCAAAAGAAGATTTGTGCAGTGTATGGAGAAGGTGCTATGACTGATCGAACGTGTCAAAAGTGGTTTGCCAAGTTTCGTGCTGGAGAGTTCTGGCTGGCCAATGCTCCTTGGTTGGGTAGACCAGTTGAAGTTGATAGTGATCAAATCAGGATCTTAATTGAGAATAATCAACATTATACCATGCAGGAGATAGCCGACATACTCAAGATATCCAAATCAATAAAGTTACTGGTGAAAATGAAAAGTGTGTCTTTTATTTTACAGAAAAAGCCATACAGACTTTTTGACCAACCCAACACAATCACAGTAAAAAACACACCAGATGAGCTCAATGGCAGAGCAGAGATGAAAAAGGGAGTGTCAATGAACTTGATGATATAAATATTGTCTATTCTGAAGAACAGCGAAAGAAAAAGGTTGAACAATAACAGCAACAACAAATGAACAGAGTCTAAGGAGTCCATGGGACAATATTAAAAAGTCTAACATTATAGTGTCACTGGAATCCCAAATGAGGACAAAAACATTTAGGTAGAAAACATATTTGAAGAAATAATTGCCCCAAACTTCCCAAACGTGGTGAAGGCTATATGTTTACAGATCCAATGACAGTGCTATCTATCTGGTCATTGGGCACATACCTGCACACACACATTATACCTTCTGGTGAGTGCCTCCAAAGGAGAGAACAAGAAAGATGAGGAAAGTGAAGATATAACTACCTAAAAAAATAAATAAAATGTGATGGGCTATCATCTCCTTTTGAGAGGTGTCTCAAGTACCAAGACCTTTACTTCTAAATGTCTCCCCTGAATCGAGCAGAACAAGGAGTCATTAGAACTATGCCAAGCAATAAACTAGTTCATCTACCAACACTAAACGCACAGAAAGTATTTACCACATTACAGACCATTGATTTGGGGTCAGAAAACAGAGATGGGCTACAAAGAGATGTTTAATTTATTTTGTATATAATCTAAAAGGATTTTGTAAAATCGTTTTTGCACATTTTTAGATAGACATATAAAAACTTTCACCAAAATGTGAACAGTTGTGAAGAATGTAACTTCCAGCACTCTGTAAACACTGACATATAAAGGTAAAACTTCCATCACTCGCTGAAATATGTCCACTGAAATTCATCACCATTCATCTTAAAGGAATACATAAAGAAGCTGCTCTTTGCAAGTCATAAGTTTTGCATAATTACATTTTCTCCTTGAACTGGTACTTCCATTCTTTTTCCCTATAGAAGCTTATCCCAGCTTTATGTATTTATGCTTTAATGTCGTTTATTCATTACCCTATAATTTTTCTACATCAAAACATGTATATATACTTAAATTTGATCCAATGACCAAAACATGCTCTTCTGATTGTTACCATCATAACTTATTAGAATGCAACTTATCAAAATAATACAAATATTACAAATGTTAGCAAATAATCACTAAATGTAAATAAAGGCTAAATTTTTATTGGAAACCCCTCTCTTTCGAGCACTTTTATTTTTCAATTATTTTATGCCTCTGTGGATGAGTATTTATATTACTAGAATGAGTCAAGATTGAAACCAATTTGATTCTCAATTTTTGTTTTTATCAATGAAAATGCTGAGAAACTATTCACATAAATGAGGAAATGGGGGTGAATGAGATTTTGTAATAGAAATGTTATTCAA
Organism: Macrotus californicus; assembly: GCA_007922815.1. NCBI lineage: Eukaryota > Metazoa > Chordata > Mammalia > Chiroptera > Phyllostomidae > Macrotus > Macrotus californicus. The sequence goes on along the minus strand of VMDR010011207.1, from coordinate 11,953 downwards.
TTCTTTGAATTCCTTCTCAGTTACATAATAAACATCATGGTGATGAAATGTCAAAATTATTTTACTCATCAGTGAAAGAAAAAGTTGGGGAAGACTGAAATTTAGTGAATACGCTATCTCTTCACCCATCTGTGTCATCTCAGCCACTCATGATGGTCTTTGCCTCGGCAATTCACAGCTCTGTGAACTTGTAGAAAACTTATAGTGAAGCAAAAAACTATGTTCTATGGGAATGCAAATAAATTTTATCATGTGGAAGTTCAATTGACTTCCCTCTCAAACTATGAAGAAGCCAGTGTTGCATCTATGCGGCAAATTCATTTCAGCATTCCTATCAATCCCTTTGCTCGTAGACTTTTCTGGTTCTCTCATTTTTTTTAATATTTAAAAAGTATTCATTTTTTTATTTGTATGAGTCATGTTTCATCTCTTCTAAATTTTTCCTTTAATATCAGTTTACAATTTCATTAGATTCCTTTTTTTAAAATGTAGAAAACATGATTTTGCAAAGTCTAGGAATTAGAATCATTGATATTCTCACTCCTAAAACTGGTATTTTGAAATGACCCCCTTTTTATGCACCCCCCATTTCCTAGATTTTTACACCCTTGGACAATGCAATTTAATAAAATGGGCTAGAGATAGGCCTTTTAGTAAAGTGGACTAATAAGATAGGCCTTTCTTATGTAAGGTAATGATAGAAAAGAAGGTGGGGAACACCTGTGTGCATGCATCTTTGGAAGTGTCTGCATGCAGTTGATGTACACGGTGTGAAAATTGATGGCCTAAAGTAGGAAGCAGAAAAATGAGTGTCACTCCTCCGTCTATACTACCTAGACTCATTTCCATTAACGGCCTCTTTTTAAAATTTTCAATTACTGAAGAATTTAAATCAGCTAATTGTTCACTTTCCACTCAGGAGAGACATGAGGGAAGAGGAGGCCCTAATGAAGGGAGAGGCCATTAGGAAGCAGGATGGAAGAAGGGAGGTGGAGGGGTCCACAGAGAGAACTTTGAACAGCCAGAAGGTACCACGAGGGTATAAGACATGAAGAAGAAGAAGTGGAGATGGAGGAAAAATCAAAATTCAGACTTTAAAAATTTTGTCCAAATACTTGTGAATCTTCATTGCCCCCTTGGAAATATCTAGCCACAGCTTCTAGTATGCCAGAAGATGGTGCTGGGAAAAAAGACTGTCCGTGTTTAACCTAATGCCAAGCAACCAATTAGAGGGACTTTCCCATCGACCTACTAACTGGGCCAAATATCTGAGCTCCCTGCCACTTGAGAGAGGTGAGCAGAAATGTCACACAGTATTCTTTAGATGAAAAGACCACTCTTACATCACACTACTCCCTTACCTACACAATCTGGGCAATACAGAGGCTTCTAAACTCAGATTCCATAAAATGGACACCCCCAAGTACATATCGGACTGTAATCAGACTGAATGTGCACTCATCACTGAGAAGCCTATTTTAGATAGTTCTGGAAAATACAATTCTGGTCCAATTGGACTGCTTCTTGTTGCCTTAGAGTAAAATAATCAATTTATCTCATAAGAATCCAGCGATTCTTCTCTGAATAAGACTAAATAGAAATGAGGTTAGACCTAATGATGGCAACCCCCTAAGCAGATCCTTTGAGATCTGTGTTCACAGCTTAGGTCATCTGTTCTATCTTAGATCAGATCCTTCGCTGATACTCATCTCTGCATCCCCTGTGATTTCTCCCTGTGCTGGGCACATAACAGTCATTCAACATGGGGGAGTGAATAATCCAGGGTTCCCAGAGCTTCTGTGGATTTCAATGTGGACAGATGCAAAGTAACAAAGGTTATTTCCTCATGACACTGAGTACCAGTATAGACACAAGACAGCCAACGCTGTCTACATACTCCAAGATCTGCCTTTGGTGTCTCCAGCATCTAGCTTCTCCAGGAGCCACCCTCCTCTTCAACACTGCCCTTCAGACCACCTCACTTCCACTTCCAGTCTCCCAGGGCCCTCCTGCTCTTCTTTATTACTGCTTTCTATCAAAGCAAGAATAAAGAACAGACTTTTATATTGTAGAATGGCCCTTAAGTTCCAAGAAGCTGAGGCTAACAGGAACCTCAAGGTTACCTAATTCACCCATTCATCAGATAGGTGTAAAATTTTAAGAATTAAGGACTGCTGCACCTTCTCCACTTGGCTAATTAGATAATAAGAAACCAGGATGATTAGATGCCTCATTAACTGAATAGGGCAGATGAAGGTGCCATCCATAATAATTGAAAGTTCTTCTGGTTTTAGACAACTTCCTATGTTTGTCCCTTTCTATATAAGGCTGTATATTGAAAGGGAAACAATCCTATTGCATTTTTTCAGTTCAAGATGCTATGTTTTCTTTTAGTGGAAAAGGGATTTACTAAACAGAAAAACAAAACGAGATGGAGTTACTCTGGATATCAAAGCTCACACAACAAAAAGACAAACACTGTACGATTCCACTTACATGAAGTACCTAGAACAGGCCAACTCATGGAGCCAGAGAGTAGAATGAGGAGGCGAGAGTGGGGATTTATTGTTTCATGGGTACAGAATTTCAGTTAGGGATGATGAAAAAGTTCTGGAGAGAATGGCGCTGGTTATTGTACAGCTTTGTGAAAGCACTCAATACCACTGAATTGTACAATTTAAAATGGTGAAAATGGTCAATTTTGTTATGTGTATTTTATCACAGTAGAAAAGAAAATTCTAAAAAAATACCCCACAATGGCCTGTTCTGACCTTAGGGTGCTTTCCCCCTTCCTAAGTAAAGTGGAAATATCCCGAATAAACTGCAAAAGCTCATAGCCTGAATCACAGCAGACCTAGAAAGTGTCCAAGGCTAAAATACCAGATTTCCAACTGGCGTGTTACCAGAATAACCAAACTAATCATGTCAGAGACATTGGAGTAACCAGCAGGACACCATACAAGGAAAATGTTAGTGAAGTTTAGTAACCACTTATGTACCTCACTTAAAGTAATGTTCCTCTGGTTTGATAAAATCATCCTCCTTCCCATCCTAAACCCAGGCGATTTAAGGGGATGAAGATGCTCATAGTGATTGGGTTAAGGGGTCCTGCTGTGAAATTCAGTTTTAAAGTTTTAGATTAGTATTTTTCCAAACTTCTTAGGACATGAGTATACAGATATTACAATTAGAATTTGAATAGGATGAGAAACCAGGCTCTCAGCTACAGTCACTTTTCTTAGTTTGGAGGAGGGAATAAGCGGGGCAGACGCCATTCATCTATAAGTCAAAAGAAGAGCCAACCTCCCTTTCTGGTCATTAAAACACAGGGCACACTCACATAGAAGAACTCTTGCACATGTGTGTCAACACACACCAAAAAAAAGTTTTCAAATCACATTCTTTGTAATAGCAAAACATGGGGCCCAACCCAAAAGCCCGTGAATAAGAGAATGGGTAAATAAACTGTGGAATATTTGACAACAAATACTACATAGCTACATGCAACAATAGGGATAATTGTTAAAAATGCAATATTGAGTTTTTAAAAGTGAGAATATTATATATGCCCTTTTTATAAATAAAAAATAAGCAAACCTAAACAACGTATTATTTAGGAGGACATACATATGCCACACAACTGTTTTACAATAAGGGACATGGGGAGTGGCATAGGAGAAGCCCACAAAGAAACACGCAACAGCATAGGTAGTGATCTAGTTCTTCCCCCACCCCCAGATTTCTGTTTATTTGAACAGACTTATTGAGATTTAACTCACATATGATAGAATTTACATTTCAAGTGTACAAGTTAATGATACGTGCAACCATCAACGCAGTCAATTTTAGACCATTTTCATCAGCTCAAGAGGAAATTCTGTACCCTTTAACTAGCACCCTCCCTTACGCCCCCTTCTAGCCCTTAGCCATGACTAATCAACGTTCTGTCTCTACAGATTTCTCTGTTCCGAACACTTTCATATGAACAGAATTATACAATATCTGTTTTTTTTGTGACTAGATTCTCACTTTGAATAATGTTTTCGAGTTTCATGTATGTATCACGTATCAGTACCTGATTTATGGCCAAATAATATCCAATTGTATGGATATACCACATTTTATTTATCCATTTATCAGTTGATGGACATTTGGGTTGTTTCCACCTTTTGGCTATTATGAGTGGTGCTGGTATAAACATTTGTATGTAGGAATTTGTGTGAACATATGCTTCCATTTATCTTGAATATATGTACTTGGAAAGAAATTGCATTTTTATAGGTAACTCTGTTTAACTTTTAAGGAGCTGTCAAACTGTTTTCTACAGCAGCTGCGCCAGTTGATCCCACCAGCAGTGGGTAAAGGTTCCAGTTCCTCCACATCCTCACCAACACTGGTTATCTGACTTTTTGAATGCAGCCATCCTAAAAGGTGTAAAGTGGTACCTCCCTGTGGTTTTGATTTGCACTTTGCGGATGAATAACGATGCCAAGCATCTTTTCATGAGCTTATTGGTCATTTCTTTGGAGAAATGTCCATTCATGTCCTTGGGCCATTTTTATATTGGGTTATTTATCTTTTTGTTATTGAGTTATAAGAGCTCTTTGTAATTTTGGATAAAAGTTTCTTATCAAATATATGATTTTAGAATATTTTCTTCCATTTTGTGTTATCTTTTTATAAATATTTAGCTCTTAAACCCTAGTTTTTAGAGTTATGTGATGGGGTCACAAGAGGTCATTTGAATGTAATGTTGATAGCTTACATAACTTAGAATATTACTTTTATTTTAAAATATTACATAGTCAATGAATTAAAGACAAAACCTCATGCATAAGATGTTTGTTAGGTAATATTCAAGACACAACAAAATAAGTTAATCCTACTCTTGAAGATCTTTAACTCAACTCCTAGGTGTGACTTAGGCCCTAGGAGAATCTGGCTCATTAGTCCTTTCAAAGGTTCCTCTTCAAACTCTGTCATGTGGTAGCAAACTACTACCAATAGTACAAGACTTTACCCTCCCTTCCAGACTCTGCTTCCCCCGCCCCTTTCCCAAGCTATGAATGATTTTTACATTTTTAAATGCCTGGGGAAAAAAGAAGAAGAAGATTTTATTACTGGCGAGAATTATATGAACTTCAAATTTCAGTATCCATAAATGAAATGCAGCTATGTATTGCCTATGGCTGAATTCAAGCTACAATGGCATAGTTGAGAAGTTACGTTAAAGAGACCATGTGGCCAGCAAAGCCTACTATCCAGCCTTTACTCAAAAAGTTGGCCAAACTTTGTACACCAACAAATTGACTTCTTATTCAACAATGAGCAGCAAAAACTATGTCCTACTAGCCAAGGCCAACTTGATAGTCACCTTCAGGATTCTTCATTGTCAATTTCTTTTTCTTTTAATAAATATTTATGTGACACCTTGATTCTAATTATATTAAGGATTTTCAGATTTGGGGTTTCATGGAATAGTCTTTTCTTGCAAATTATGCAATTCGATTTCAAGAAGTCATGATCCAGCCACACTCAAGCTATTGAGTTAATCATTTTAACGAACTTTTATGTCTGCTCATTACACGCCCTGAGTCAAATACTGTTTGGTGCCATAAGAATGACGAAACCCATCCTTGCCCTCAAGAGGCTTGCAGTCTAATCAGACCCTAGTAACTGTAAGAAGAATTTCCTCAAAGACTACAGCAGTAAAGATCACCCCACCGTTGTAGCCTTACATGGAATGGGCTTAGATATTTTACGCCACAATTCTAAGACATGGTCTTTAAATGAACAGAAATCTTTATTCTCAGTAAAGAAATAGTGCTCTGCAAACAGTTCTGGTACACTAAGGTGCATGAGTTTCATAGGCTTCTGCTTTCCCCTGACTCTAGAACCGCAGGTTCCAGATTTTTTCGCTAAGTGCTCATCTCCGCTTCCTAGCTCAATATCCTAAATGCAGTCACCCATATTCACACATTGTAAATAACGCATCAATTCAAATATCGCCAAAACTTGCAGTCTACTTGTGATGAGAATAAAGGAAAGGCCATCCGCCTGTGATTATCAGCCCTAAAAGTGGTGACAACGCCGCTGCTTCCATGAACAGCCCTCTACCCAAAGCGGTCAGAGACCCAGCCGTGAGGTGCCCCTTTCCAAGCTGTCCCTCAATGCCTCAGTTGCCTTTGCATTTTTTTTTTTTTTTTTCAGTGACTCATTGCCTCAAGTCAGGTTCTGCAGAGAAGCCAGGTCCGGTTTTTTCCCCAGTACTTTCTGATCCAAGGTGGCTGTGGTCAGACCCAGTCTAATGACAGCCTCCAACCCTCCCCCACGCATTCCCCGGTGAGGCTCAGAGCCCCTCGGGCGGACACCCGCAAAGTTTGACAAGCCTAGCGCGCGAGGCCGCCGCCGGCCCAGTCGCCAGCCTGCTCCCGGTTCGCACCCGCCTTCTGAGCCACCCCGGGCGCCTAGGGCAGGGGGCGTCGGCGGGGGCAGAGAGCCTTCTGCGCAGGGGCGCCCGCCCGCACCCGCGCGCAGGGCCCGCGGGCATCCGTCCCCCGCTCCCGCCAGCGTCCCCGCCCCAGGTCCCGGGCGTCCTGCCCCCGCTGGCGCCCGCACCGCCTTTTCTCCTCCCGCGCGGCCGCCGCGTCCCGGCCCCTCTGCATCCCACCCATTCAGCGCAACTTCCGAGCTCCGGCCGCGGGAGCCCCCCACACCTGCACCCAGGGACCTCCTCGCCATCGCCGGGCCCAGGCGCGCCGGGATTACCTGCTTGGGTGCCCTGGGGTCTCGTCCTCGGCGATGCAAATCCGCGTTCCGCCACTCGCAACCTCCTCCCGCTAGTCCTCCCCTCCTCCCCCCGAATGGGAGTTGGTGTCAGTCACGCTGCTCCTAGGGAGAGTCGCCGGCGGCTTCCGGGAGCTCCAAATACAGACAAGCCAAGGGGGAGAGAGAGGGCGAGCAAAGCTACGCGGGTGGGGAGTGGAAATAAAGGGGAGCAGAGAGGAAAGGAGGGGCAGATGGGCCGTGGGAGAAAAGAGAGGGAGATGGGGAAACAAGAGGAAGGGAGAGAGAGCCTGCCAAGCGCCAGGCTGTGAAAGCAATGAAGTCATCGCATCAGGCAGCATTGCAAAGAAGTCTGGAGAGATCCAGGGAGCTCCTGGCTGAACAAGCCACAGACAGATTGGACCTCAAAAGACTTGTGCAGAGAATGATGGGCTCTTAGGAAGCAAGAGGCAGAGCTGCCTGGCCTGCGGCCCCAGTAGGTGGATAAAGACCCTGATAGGGGAGGGAGTGCACGTGGAGCTTTAGCTGGGCATTAAGATCAGATGCACTCATACCTTCAGCAACATTTTTAATGTAGTTTTAAGTGTATTTTACATACAGCGTCTTTAAAGGAAAAAATGCGCTTGATTATTTTAAAACAAATCTACCCCAAACCAATCTACTTTTCAAGTGTGAATTTGTGGCCATTGCCCCATTATATATTGGTTATAATTACAAAATTGTGAGGCTTTTTACTTTTTTGTTTGAACTATTAGAAGGAAAACATTGACTTTTCAATTTTCATCAGTTTATTTCAATCTGCAAAAGGGGACTTGAAGTTCTTTGTTGAATGAATACCAGGAAAATAATTACAGATAAGGGAAAAGGGGGGGAGGGGATGTAATTGATACTTTTTAAAACAAAATTTTCAAGCAAACCCAGAGATGAATATCTAAAAAGCCAATATTCTGTGTTGATGATAAAATTGCCTCTAATTTATTTCTGTGCATTATAAGAGTTTATTTTGACCCCTTAGGTCACAACTTAAACAAAGGTCACTCCTATTTCACATTGCTCTTGGCTATCCGTGAAGATGAGGAGTACCTCTTTGCTCGCCTTTGTCTAGAAAGGAAGAAAACAAAATGACACAAACTTGAGAAATGAATGTATACACTGCACACATCCAGAACCAGTGCCACCCTTATTGTGTACACGCCTTGCATTTGGTAGGTATTCAATACACTTATACTGAAGAATGAATGAATGAATGAATGAATGAATGAAGTATCATGTGTTTAGAACACTTATGTTCCAGGGATATAAAAAATAATACATTTATAATATCAACTTGTGTGGGTTCATTGGTAACTTCCAAACATCCAGTCTAATATGACTCTTTTCCTTAGCATTAACTTCAACAAATATTAATAGAGCATTTCCTTTAGCTAAGTGAATTTGGCATTGGAGTATAAAGTGTTATGGAGTAGAAAAGGAAATAAGACAAAAATCCTGCCCTTAGGTTTATAATATAGTAGGAAGATAAAGAGAGTATAAAAATAACCACAGTATACAGAAGGCTGAAAAAAATATCCTAAGAGAAATACGAACGAAGTTCCGCGGCTGTGCAGAAAAGAGGCAAGTTGCTTCTAGTCCTGGGGATCAGAGAATGGCTCCTGGTGGAAGTGAGAGTTGACCCTTCAAGCAGAAATAAAACAATAAGAGTGGGTGGTGGGGGAAGGACACTCAAGATGAAAGGAGCAGCAGGGACAAAAATGGGGGAGGTGGCAAAGGATGGACATGTATGAAGGACAGTCAGTCAGCTTAGGTGGAATGGAGAATTACAGGAGGGAGATCTGGGGAGGAAGGGTAGGTGTTTGAACCCTAAGGGGCAGGCTGTGGGGCACTACTGACAGTTTTGGAGCAGAATCATGACAATAAGAGTTAATTTGGTGATTCTCTCCATGATTGGAAAGAGGTAGGCGGCAAAAAAAAAAATCCTCTACATCTTTCACTTTTGCGTGAGATTCCACCCCAAACCTGCCTTTCTCCTTAGCAGATTGTCTCATCTGCTGTACAAGATCTGCTGCCATGTTAGCATCCATGCATTCAGCTTTTCTCTTGCCTTCTCCTGCCTCCAAACTTCCCCTCTCCTCAGCTCCTTAAATTTCATTTGAATGATTTCCCCTTCCGTGCCCAAACCAACAATATTCTTGTCTCACACCACCCTGGGCCCCTGCCCTTGCATCTGAGCCTCCTTCTCTCCACTGATTTTGTCGCCCTGGATTACACTGAGATTGCAACCAGCCAGGGCTGTACCAAGAGCTGATAATATGGTAGACACATGGAAAAGAGGGACTTGGCATTAGAATGGTTTTACTCTTCTTCTGCCTTTCATTATATAGTGTAGAACTTTTAAACTATTTTATATGAAGGGGCTTTGCTAGAATCTTGACAGGAAGTAGGTGGCTCAGGACCTATAAATTCACAGTCCAGAAAGCTTACACAAGTGTTAGAAGGAACCCAGGCTTTCATGATCTCCTTCTAAATTCTGCTCCTGGGGTCCAAATGCATCTGTGTATCACTCTGACATGCAGGAGGTTAACCATCTCTGCACTGGTTTGGTGAACAGTCCTCCCCAAAGGGGTGTATTGGGTGGAAGCCAACAAACCCAAATATACTCTTTGTCCTAAGCCTGTTCCTCAAAGAGAGTGTGTCCCTGTATTTCAAGGTGTGTCCTAAATGCTGTGCCCCAGGTCTCTGTGAAGGCTGCTCCACCCATATGGCTACCGAGACCATCGAGATCAGATTCTTGCCTGTGATCTTACCCTAGCTCCCTTTACCATGTTGGTATGATCTCTTACTGGCCAATGGAAAACACCCAGTGAACACAATGTTCTTTTTAGGAACTTTTCCCAGTGCTGAGAAAAAAAGGATAATGATGATGTGCCTCCACAAACACGCCTTCTCAGGAATCAGAAGATTTCAAGAACTCGTTCCCAGTGTGCCACAGGAGTCTGTGTTTTATTTTAATGACTGTCAAGTGGAAAGTTATCAATGGTAATTGTACCAGTGATTGAGTCACACATTGTGGGTGCTAAGAATGCAGTACTCTCAGCAAGCAAACCAGTAACCATAGCTAAGACTTACTGAGTACTTACCATGTGCCAAGCTGTGTTCTAAGAGTTTTATATGTACTATTAACTCACCAGCCTTATAGTGTAGGTACTGTTCTTATCTGCATTCCACAAATTAAGAAATGGGTATAGAGAGATCTAGCCATTTGCCCAAGATCACAGAGTAACATTGGTAGTGGGATTTGGCTTGACTTTGTTCACTTAACCACTACACTTTGTAGGAACAAAGAAAAACAAATAGGAATTAATATAAAGCTACTAGTCAACATCATAAATATCCTAAGTCTAGGTATCTGAACAGATGTGATGCGATTGATGTCTATGCATCTCCAAGAATACCTAGAAATCAAAGTGATACCCTGCTTCCATTGAGCTGTTGTAACAGGAGTAAGTAAACTTCACTAAAGCAAGTGATAGAACTTTATAGTATTGTACTTCAGAGTGCAGAAAATGAGGTAGGTAAGTGTAGGGTAAGTAGAGGCAGTCTGGCTTCCTCACCCAGGTGTCTGGGTAACTAAGGGAAGCAGTGTTCCCACAACTGTGAATGGGCCTGATAAGTAGTATTCTCATAGCCTTGAGACTGGGTCCAGAAAACTGTTTCCATAACATGAAGTGGGCTCGCATGTGCAGAATTATGCCGTTGTATAATTTCCTGGCTTGAAGCCGGCTTTGTTTGCCTCTAGTACTTAAGCAGATAGGGACTCCTTACTAGGTGCCACAACATGGGCCACACTGGGGAACAAGGGCCACACTGCGTGCCGTGCAGAAGGGACAGGTGACATGCAGAGACTTGCAGAGACATGCAGGGAGACACGCAGCTTGCAGTGTGCGTGACTCACCCACCTGTGAATAAAGACATGCCAGACATCTCAACAGCTCCGTAAATATTCTTCTGTCTTCGTGAATACCATGAACCTGTCAGGCCTTGATAGGCTGCAGCACAGTGAGTTATACTGTCTTGAGTTTATGAGATATAGACAAAGAAAAGTTATATAAATTAAGTGTGCCCCATCTCTGCAGTACAAACTCCCTTGGCAGGTGTAGCAGTGAGTCACTGACTGCTCTGGGCAGATGAATTCTTTACATTCTTTCTTCTCAAAGAGGAAACCAGTGTAGCTCAGTTCCTGCGTCTTGACCTTTCTCCACTCTCCATTGCAGCATTGGAACCTGGCGCCAGAGAAGTCAAAGACCCTGAAAACAAGTTTCAAACATCCCAAACTTTAAGCATGTGAAGTCCCTAGTAAGGATTTCTGTCTTACTTATTTCCATACGTCCTGACCTAGCATCTATGAGAGAGAGAACGCTTTGCTGGCTCTACTCTGTCTGATTTTCCCTGATATGTTGTTATACTGAGCTTCCACTTGACGGAGCAGCACGTGTGGCAGAGCTGGCCACATCACACCACCCGTGCATCACCACCTCCACTGCCCACTTCCCCCCCACCATCACCAACGCCTTGGTTTCCTTTGGCTGTCCCTTGCCCTTTGATACATAGTTAGAACATAAAAACAAATTGGAGGAGCAGCACCGAACCTTCTTTTTTTCAAGGCGAGGATCTTTACTCATTACTTTAATGGTTCTGTCCACCTACAAATGGTGTGTGTGTGGGGGGGGGGAAGGGATGAGCACAAGGTGAGTAGATCAACTATAAGTAGAAGAAAGGGAAGGTAAACACCAGTTTCCCCAGCACCACAGAGACTAAAAATGACACTGTATTTGCTCAGTGAACAGAGATTCTTAACCTGGGATCCCTAAACAGGCTTCAGGAACCTATGAGCTCCATGAATTCTATTGGATGGGATAAAAGTAGGTTTACAGTTGTGAACATGCAAAGCAGACTTTATTCCTGTATTATGATATGTTAATTCTTATGTTATTTTCCATATGAAATATTGTAAACCTCCTTTTGTCCCAACTTGTATGTAATGTTTTAGATTTTGTACATTTGTTTTAGAAAATGATCCACAGCTTTTATGATATATTTTTTAGTCATCTCATTTAAAAATTGATTGGTATCAATGATTTATAGAAGAGCAAAACAGAGAAAAGTGGTT
>VMDR010011206.1:0-29017 GCA_007922815.1 Macrotus californicus | reverse complement strand
AAATACTCACTTTAACATATGATCTAGAATCTAATTTTTAGTTTATGTTTTGATTTACTTTCAGCTTTTTGCTTAGATTGTACCTGATATACTTCATTATTCTCTTTTAAGAAATGTATCAACATCAACGTATGGTGAATTCTTTTGAAGTTAACAACAACAGTAAGAAGAAAAACACTAATTTCTTACAACCTAACCAACATGAAAAAAAATTTCTAACAAGTAAATGTAGTGTGTGCCTTTAAAAACACAGAGCAATCATTCTGGATTGATAATTAAATTACTACTTTATTTGAATCAAATTGTACTTAGAATTTTTTCTTCTGGTTATTACCCGAAAGAAGGCTCCATCCACCTAATTTTAAATTGTACAAATAAGTATGAAAATAAAAAGTTAAAGTGAGTATTTTATGCTTTAAAGAGGGAAGACGTTACTCCCAAAGAGAAGTAATACAGTCATGTTTTCCCTTCCCTCCTGGATCCCTAGGCTGTGACGGTTGAACCCTGCCCATTGTTAGCCATGAGTCAAGTTTCTTCCATTTACTTTCTTTAAACTGGGTTATTTATGTGTCTTCAATTGAAGTGGCTGAGCTTTCAGGGTAATTCTTGTTGCTATTGACCACCAAAGCAGCCATGCAAGAAGAAAATGCTGTGGAAGGAAAGAAAAAACAAAACAAAACACCTTATTATTTCTTTCCCCAAAGTTGAAGAGAAAAGGGAACATACAGTATGTAAGAAACAGGTAAGTAAAGATGTATCAATATAAAAGCTATCAGCACTGGTTACTTATTGATCAAAAGTTTTAATTTTTTTCAGATACTTTGTCCAATATTCATTTAAATAAAAGGATACTGTCTCTTGGAACCAAAAATTAATACTCTGACAATGAAATCTTGGTCAGAAGGTACAGTGTTACAGAAGGTCTGTGATATTTTAATGTAGAATTTAGACTATGAAAGAATAGCACAACTCAATTATTGGTTAATATTTTTGTTACAAAATGTTTTCTAATGACTAAATGGTGACTAAAATATTACTATTTTAAACATGTCCTAGAATTTTTTTTTTGTTTCAGAAAAACAGTGAAAGTTGAATGTGTGTAAGTCTCCGGGAATGTAACAAGTTGATAAATACCCAAGTCCCGCCTCCTTACAGAGAAAAGATCTGGAATTTCTTTTTTTGGACATTTGTTTTGCAGCTTTCTACGTCTTAAGGCAGAGAATAGCCAGGATAAGGTGCCAGCTCAAAGGTTAGATGAATATATTTCTTGAAATAATTTTGGCTAATATGTGCTTGAAAGGCATAACTTCTAAATAATAACTTCACAAAATTAATAACATTTAACCTTAGTTGTGGTTTTTTGAATTGCTTTTTTGGGGGGAAAATGATATTCCTTAGAGATTTTTTTTGTTCATAATTATGTTAAGTTAATTTTATTTCAGTTATTACATTAAACCTTTCAGTTTGTAATTTCTTTTTCCTCTTTTATGAATCTAATAAATTGACCTCCATTCTAACCTAAAGGACAGTTTATATTTTTAATACTTAAAGAAGCAAATAAAAAATAAAAATACCCAAGTTCACCAAATGAAATTACTAACACCAGCCTATCATTAACCTGAGGGAATTGTATTCATATTAATTCTTCATGGAAAGATTCAGGTAAGAAACATTTTTATTGTATAAAAGATACAAGATGTTGTAAAAGCACCTACAGTATTTATGCTATTCTTTTGTTACCTGAAGGGTTCCTTATTTAAAGTGTTGCTGGAAGTGAATAATGTCACTTAACAAATCACCCTGAAGACACTTCAGTGGAAAAATTTGGTGAAATATGCGAAGTTCTATTCAATGAAATCGGTGCCAAGAAGACAACATACTTTAACCTCATAGAGGAAAGAGAGGATTTTAATAACAACACTTGGGAATAAACATTGATAGTGCTAGAAATAAAAGTTAAGGAATTTCTTCAGGGAGACTTAAAAAAAAATCAAAGCGTAGGTCTGATAGTAACAGCGGTTCAGAATTAACTAGTCAAGCTGTGGCTGAGTTAGGGAGGCAGTGCCATCGAGAGTGGAATGTGGGCTTTGTCACCAACAGATTTGGGTACAGGACCTCTTCCTGTCACCAACCATGAGATACGAGACATTTTATTTATCTTTCCTGAGCCACAATTTCCTGTTCTTTAACCCTCCTTTGCCAGATTGTTGCTGCCTCTGCTTACCTCTTGCAAAATAGTTCTTGGAAGATGTTTGCTATTATTACTGAGTGGTCAACAGAGAGGATACGGATGAACTCCTAACAGTGCTTCCTAGGGTCCGTCGCAGTACCCATAGTGTAGCATATTTCTAAATATGTTTTGTTTACCCTGCCCATCTTTTGAAAATAATTAATTGGAAGTAAAAACCTTCTCGAATTATTCATTTCAACAGTGTGAACTTTCACGGACAGCTGTCTGTGCTTTCGAACCATTCCTTCTCCACTTCTCTAATACCCACTTGCAAACCTCAGGGCGGAGCATGACTTTGGTTACCTAACCAAAGGAAAAGGCATGGGGGGGACTAGGATTGAATTGCAGAATTACATTTAGAGTCACTGTGATTTATTTGACAATCATTTGAGACCTTACTGGAGACGAGGAGTTATGGCAGGTGCTGCGGGAGATGCAAAGGTTAGTAAAATGTGGGCTCTTGTTTGCAAGGAGCTGATTTGGTAAGATGGTTGTCTCATCCCTCCCGGTGTTCTAAAGTAGGAAAGAGTTAGGGATAAAGAGTTCAGGTTGTTCGGAGGAAGAATCACATCCAACTGGAGAGGATCCAGGAAGACAGCATACTCTTAGTGATGTTCAGTTGATTCATTCATTCAACAGATACATCTTGAGTGCTGTTACCTGTGTGACCTTGGGCCCTCCACTACAGACACCACATCAATAAGATGAAGCTGTGGGCATTCATGTCGCTTATGGTCAGCGTTGAAGGCCCACAGATGATGACAAAGCTGATGAGAGGTGTGTTTCAGTACAGGTGTGTTTTGAGATAGGACACTGCAAGAGCGTATCTTAGGGAGGGGGGAGGTGTGTGTAGCCCAGACCAGGAGTGAAGGGCTGGTGGCCCAGCTAACTCCTGAGGGATATGTCAAGTGAAGAGCACCCTGGCCAAACAGAAAAATGCATTAAAACTTCAGGAGGCAGACTGAGGGGCCCATTCCAGGAAATGTAAGACCTCTAATCCAGCATTGTGTGTGTCTGTGTGTGTGTGTGTGTATGTGCGCGCGCGCGCGCACGCAGAGCATCTGGTGAGAGCACTGTGGGAGAGGTAGAGGTGGGTTGACCTAGGGAAGGCCTTTGGTGTCATCTTGAGTAGCCCAGCCTTTATCTCATAGTTGTAGAGTAAGCAGGGACATTATATAATCAAATTTATGTTTCAGAGGTTATAAGCTGGGGCTAATGGGTCGGATCGGACATATAGGTGGATTTGGGTTCACTCAGAGTGTTCTGACAGTTTCTGAAATAGTTGCCAGGGTAGATGTCAGGCTTTATGAAAAACCAGTAGCTCTGCATCGCAGCAAGGAGTTAGGCTGGAGTTGCTCAGCAGCTGCCCCATTGGGAAGGGACATGTACTTTGTGTTACCACGTGGCTCATGTCTTCAGGGCAAATGCCTGGCACCTGTAGGCCTTTGAGGTCCCGGAGTCCATTTCTGAATGTTTTCTTGAGTGGTAATTTAGAGAAGAGCCATTTGAAACTCAGAGCAAGAGGTTATTACAGTAAACCTGGTGAGAAATTAGGGTTTATCCTAAGTAGTAGTGGTGGGAACAGAGAGAAGGAAAATGATTGGAAGACACTAAAGAGAAAAGATGGAGAGGCATGCGTCAGGACAGGGATGGGAGTGTGGACTTTGGAGACCAAGAGACCCGGCTGCTACCATGAACTGTGTTTTCGAGAGACTTACCTTAGCTTTCTGAACAATAGCTTTGTTTTTGGTAAAATAAGAGGCCTGTCTCATAGGGTCTTTTTTTTTTTAATGAGGATCAAATGAGAAAATACTTACAAAGCATTTAGTTCAGTAACTGGCTGCTCTTAGTTCACACGCAGTTGTGAACTAAGTTGTGGTGATGATGGTTGTGGAATCCTCACCCTACAACTGGTGTGTCATCTGACCTCTGACTTCCAGTGTGTTACTGGGTGAGCTAGAGAGCAGAGAAGAACGTGCAGATGCTGACTTCGGGGTTGGATGTGGTACATGGATGTGCTCTGTGACTGTGAAGTCGAGAGGCTGATACATGATTGGGATCAATGCCAAAGTGAGTAATTGTTAGGAATGAATGACTGCATTTTTTCTTTGAAGTTTGTATTCTCTTAACTGAACATAGTGAAAATCAGCCCTGACTCAAGTCCCATCTGAAATGCCACCTTCTCCCCTCTGCCTTCCTTCCTTCAGTGGTAGGAGGTCTCCTCTGCTTTCTCTACACGTAGGACACTTACACGGGGCCCATCTTATGCTGCCCCAAGCGTGCTTATCTGTGGATCTCCAGCATTTGTTCTGCTGGACTGAGAGTCCCGTGAAGCAGGAGGCTGTCCTACACATCTTTACACCCAATGCAATAGCGTCCGCAATGCCTAGTCCAGTTCAGTGCAGTATGCCTTTGAAGGTGGAAGGACCACACACATACTTCTTTATAAAAGGGATAAAAAAGATGAAGATGCAATCTTAATAAGCAGATTGTGCTTTACAGAAAAGATAAGTTATTGGGAAAATGAATATAATGAGTTTGCCTATCTTATGGCCTTATTACATATCAAGATTAGATCTTAATCTTGATTAAAGTTCTACAAGAAAATCAATTTACATGCTTGAAACCCATGAAATGTAATCTGATTGTGTCATCTATTGCTTACAATCCATTGGCTGTTCGCATTATGGTTAGAATCCTGATTCTCGGAGTATGGAGCTGTCCGGGCTGACAACTGCCTTATCTTTGAAGGACTATTATTAACTATGTGGACGCAGTCACAGGGACTGCCGTTGCATTCCCAGATGCTCTACTGCTTCATCCCCTTTGGTTCATTCTGAGTAAAAGGCCCTTCACCCATCCACATGGCGAATTTTTCCTCATCCTTTAAGATGAGCAAAAAGGCAGCTCATTTTCCATCGACAAGCCTTTCCTGACATTTTCCCTACTCCTTCCTCTCTGCAGAGAAATTCCTTCTTCTATATTCTTTAAATACCTGGTACACCTGCCGTATCTGTCTTTGTCAAGAGACAGTACGCTATTTCAGAATTTCAGAGGAAGGACTGTGTACTTAGATAGCTCAAAGTCTGGTGAGGGAGCCAGATAAGAAAAATAACTCTGATAACAAGGCATGGTGTATGTACATATGAATGTAAACATATATCAATAATTTATGACAGAGGGATACACAGAGGCTCCTGAAAGCACTGAGGGAGGGCTCCAAATTCAGAATGCAGGACCAGTGCAGACCTTGGAGATGGTAGTGTTGAAGCCGAATATTGAAGCCTGTCTAGGTGTTAGTTTGGCAGGCAAGGGAAGAATGGCTCTCCATGTAGACGTACGGAGGCATTAGAGAGAGTGTTATTTTTGAGAACTTCCATTTGTTGGTGTGTTTGTAGATGTGATTGGAGATGAGCTTGGTGGGGAAGGCGGGACTCAGATCCTGAAGTGCAGGGCTGAGTGCCGTGCTGAGACCTTGGTCTCCTATGATGAGCTAAGTAGACATGATGAAGAACCAGCGAGGGGGAGGAAGAGAAGGGCACGGTGAAGTCCTGGGCACTCATGGCCCGGTAATGGCAGTGTAGGCCTGCCGAGGCCCACGGAGGGAGAAGAAGGCCATCGTGCCGTCATTTATTTAACCGATCCTGGGCTGATGGACGTTTAGGTTGTTAAGGGGGAGGGGACAGTGGGGGGAAGGGTTTCCAGGAAACACTATGAAGGACACATGGACATAACGAAGGGGGGAGGGTGAGAGCAGGGGAGGGAGGTGGGATTGGCTGGGGTGGGAGGAGCATGGTGGGGGGGAAATGCAGACAACTGTAAATGAACAACAATAAAGTAATAATAATAAAAAAATTGTCGATAAAATAAATTTGAAACACTTAATGAATTAATGTTTTCTTTGAACAAGAATCAAACTGACAGTTGCTTCATATCATATAAGTATATGCACAGTCACAAAATGATTCTGTTTTTCAAATAGTTCATATGTGGCTCAGTTCACTGTACCAGTGACTTTCAAGCATAGAGATTTGGGTTTGCTGAAAGAAGTAATGATGGACACATTAGAACTTTTCTGGCCTTTTGTGATGATTGCCTAGTAAACCTGCTCAAAATTGGAGGACCATCTCTTCAGCTAAAACAAATATGATAATTTTTAACTAAAAGGAATATTTAAATGTGTTTATGATATCCTAAGAAATTCTTGCATTATGAAACCAGATGTGTTGTAAATTTGCTTTTCTGAGAAAAAAAAGTTTTAGCACTGCTTTTCTTTCTAATACCTTTTCTGACTCTTTTTTTAAAAAGTAGATTTTATTTATTGATTTTCAGGGACAGGGGAAGGGAGGGAGAAAAAGAGGGAGAGAAACATCAATGTGTGGTTGCCTCTTGTGTGCCCCCTACTGGGGACCTGACCTGCAACCCAGGCATGTGCCCTGATTGGGAATTGAACCCTTTGGTCTGCAGGCTGGCACTCAATCCACTGAGACACACCAGCCAGGGCCCTCTTCTGACTCTTAAATCTAGGTACCTGATCACTTTCTCATACGCACCCTTTATATGTCCTGTTAGGACGTCTGTGTTTACTTGGGTCTCTCCTTGCTGCGTTTACCTTCTCGAGGATGAGATTTCTTACTGATTTTCATATCCCAGTTCTTCATATGGTGTGCTAAATACCAGGGCTTTTTCTCTTATCATTCTTCTAATTCTTGTTATAACTGGCATTTTATTGAGATCTTAATGTGAGACAGGTACTGTTTTAAAAGATTTTTGGGGGGATTTTTTTATTTAATCTTTTCAACAAAAGTATGTGTCAGCTCTATATGCACTATGTGGGTTTACTGTTTTTTAAGAAAACAATTGCCGTGCTGGCAACTTCACCTGCTTCAACCTGGCTGGGACTGCCAATTCAGGGCAGAGCAAAGACAGGCAGCCCACACGGGCCACGCGGGCCCTATGTGGCAGAGTCAGGACCTCAGTGGTTCCACCCCAGCTCCTGGGCTCTCCCCCATGTCCGGGGTGCTCTGAGGAGTGAACAGCCCACAAGCAGTAGTATCTGTCAAGGTACGCATTTCATGCTGCTTGTGTTTACAAATTCTTCTCATTTTTACATTTGAAAATTTCCAAATCCACAGAAGAGTTGCAGGTGTAGGATCAACGAATACCCCTATACTCTTCTTCTGTAGTTGTTAAAATATTACACATCTGCTTGCTTTCTGTCTTTCTTTCTACTTGTCTGTCTGTCTCTGTGAACCATCTGAAAGTAACTTTCAGATGTAGTGGCACTTCATGCCTGAATACCACAGCACGCATCCCGGAGAACTAGGACATTTACCTACAAACCACAATGTCGTTATCATACTCAAGAAAGGTGATGTGGATACACAAATATTATGTAACACAGTCCATACATAGGTTTCCCCAATTGTCCCAATAATTAGTTTCATGTTTTTTTTCTCTTTGATTGAGAGACAACCAAAGATCTCATGTTGCATTTACTTGACATTCCTCTTTGGTCTCCTTCAGTTTAGAACAGTGCTACCACTTTTTTCCTTCTTGACAATGACATTTTTGAAGAGTCACAGGTAGAATGTTTCATAATTTAAATTTGTCTATGGCTTCATCATCATTAGGTTCAGGTGATTCCTTTTTTTAAAGAATGTTGCGTAGGTGATCATATGTTATGACAGTCCCACAATGCCAGTCGGTTCTGTTATTGGTGATGTTGAGTTTGATCACACGATTCAAGTTCTCTTCACCAGATTTTTCTGCTAAAAGGTGACTTCCTTTTATTAGTAGTAAGTGATCTGTGGGGTGATACATTGAAACTGAGCATCCTGTTTTCCAATAAACTTACAACCAGTGAAATTTTTAACCCCTTATAGATAAGTTTTGATCAATTAATTATTTCAGTGGTGGTTACAAAATTGTGTCATTCAAACTCGATCATTCCTTCTACATGTTCACTGACGTCCTTCTGTGAAAAGGTGCTCTGTCCTCTTCTTTCTGAATCACTTTGGACCAATGGATTCTTTTTTTATTTAAGTCTTATGAATATATTTCTTGGTTCTCAGATTACCCCACGTTGGCCAGTGGGAACACCTTCAAGCCAGCTGCTGTGACCTTTTTGCTTATTTTCATTATTGTTTGAATGCATTCTTGCTTTTTATCACAGCAAAATATTTCAGCCTCCCTGTCCCAGTCCTGATTCCTTTCACTGGGGAATAGTATTTAGGAACAAAGATAGGGGTGCTAAGTGTGCTCATTACTACTGTTACGTAACTGAAAACAAACAAAAACCTACTTCACACTGCCAAGTAAGTAGTAACATTTTCTTATGTGTTCTTAAGGCCTCATTTGGCATGAATACAAATTCCACTCATATCACAATGGAAACAGAAAGAAAAATTAAAATTCCAAGGAAATTGAAAATGACAACAGTTACAGAAGAAGATTTCTCAGTGGAAAGGGATAGTGTTTAATGCTGATAAATATCGGGGTGGCCAAAAAGTCCTTATGGTTTCTTCTGTAAAATAAAAGACACATTTTTCATTTTCACCAACAACTTTATTGATTTGGATATTTTGAGTATGTCGGTTATCTCCTGCGTGGCACAACATTGATTGTTCTCAATTAATGTCTCGATTGGATTGCTATCAACTTCAACTGTTCTGCCCGACTGTGGAGCATTGTCCAGCGAGAAGTGTCCAGCACAAAACTTCTCAAAGCACTTTTGACATGTTTTGTCAGTCACAGCACCTTCTCCATACGCTGCACAAATCTTTTCTTGGTGTTTCAGTTGTGTTTTTACTTTTCTTGAAATAGTAAAGCATAATATGCCGAAAATGTTTCATTTTTCCTTCAATATTAAAATAGACGCACAAAAATTCACCAATTTTTATGTTTTTTTAAATCGGCGCTGATATGACAGCTGTCACAATACCATCTAACAACATTGTTTTGAGTGAAGTTAAAGACAACGAAGTGCTACTAGAACCATCTTACAGAAGAAACCAAACAAACTTTTTGGGCAATCCGATAAAAGTTGCTCTGAGATACAAAGATGCAGATGCAGGCACTCATTTTCTCTGGGCTACTTCGGGAGTTACAAGTGAAGTCGTGAGAGTTGAACTGTGTCTGATTTGGATGTTCCCAAACAGAAAAACAAAATAAGTTCTTGTCAGACTGCTGTTGGAAGACAATATTACGGTATATAGACCGGAAACCCTCACTTATTTCAACTTCATGATCTAAATAATCAATTGGTTGACTTAATATTTGACGATAGTTCAAAAATAGTTTAAGCTCTTAATAAAAATAATGTTAAATAAAGTATGACAGCAAAAAAAAAATCATAGATCTAGCAATACTTCAGAAGAGATAGCAATTATATTACTTAATTTTTTGATTTGGCACAAAACAAGCAAGGGAGAAAGAGATTATTTTATGTTGAAATATTGTGGCAGTTACTCTGATTTCCTTAAATTGTAGATTGTATCCTCAACTGCAACTTTTCCTTCCTGGAAATGCAGCTTTCATGCCGTTGTGTCTTTGATTTCCACCAACAGTCTCTACCAGTCTCGTCCTTTCCTGCTTAGTGCTTTACTATAATCTCACTCTCCCTTCCAAGCTAGTCAGATTGCTGGGCTTCCGGGCCTTTATCTGAAGTAGCTGGCTGGCCGTGGAACTAAGCAATGTTTACTCAGATCGGCAAGTCCCTTAACCTTCTGTGTTTGCACTGGCCTGCTGGCAAACTGAGGAGAATGTTGGTCTCCTGCTTTATACTGATATTGTGAAGATAAATTTAATCAGTCATATAAAGCAGTTTTGAGTTATGTATTCATGAGAGCATTTAATGGAGACCGTGTTATAGCGATAACAATCAGAGGCACTCGCATTTCCATTCATACTGCAGCAGGAATTTAGGTTAGAAAGCAGGATAATCGGCATAGAACACAGGGTGTTAGGAAAGCTGGAGAGGTGTTTCCTTCTGGAGATCCTGGAATCTGTAGGATCCTTTCCTCGGGAATTTGGTGTGCCTACAATCTGGGGTGGCTCAAGGCCCTTTCCAGGGAAGCCCTGTAAATTCTGCCTCCATCCCGTCCAGGTCCCATTAATCCAGCAATGAGTCATTTCATGCTTCTTTTAGCAACTTTCTCTCTCCCAAGGTCAGCTGCTCTTTGAAAAAGATCTTTCTCATTGTATGTTCCTGCTTGCCTCCGATGAGTTTGTCCATATCTGAGTTCTCTGAAACTTGTTAGATGTAAGGAGAGCTCTCTGAAATCTCCTACTTTTGTGGCCATTCATTCTTCTGCCCTGCCCTGGCATACTTCTCTGTCCTTTTTGTCTCTAAATTACATACCCTGGAGAACAAGCTTCTTTGTTCTGCTTTTAGTGGCGCCATGTATGCATAGCACCATGACGTAGATTGCAAAAATTACAAATGACTCTTAGGACTCTTAAGGACAGTCTTACTCACATTAAAAAAAAACTCTTCTCAAGTTACTAACAACACCTGAGGTTGAGTGGGCTTTCCCATTGTCGCTTTCCCACCATGATCTGCCTGGGCATCTCAACATGTCCAGTGTTTTCGAATGTTGGCACTTGCCTCCCAGTGTGGTTAGTTTACATGAAAAGTACTATATATATATATATCTGATGTGTATCTAATTGTCCACTAACTTATTTGATAACTCACCACTTACATTGGTATCGGAAAACGTCCAACTCTCAGAACCCCAGTTACATCCATTAGCATGAATTTTTAGGAGTAAAATTTTATTAGCTTGCAAATCGAAGAGGCTGGGACATGTGACATTAAGGAGCTCTGTTTGCTTTGCCAGTTGAGACTTGTTTCTTTTTCTAGTTAAAGTGACAATGTAGAGGTTATATTAAGGGCACTGTGGAGATTATGCTGGAGGAATGTTAGTAAATTTGAGTGATTTGCCTGTTTTGGCTTAATTCTGGCGTTCAGTTTGGGGGTAAGAAAATCTGTCATTCATTGACTAGCTGCGGTCCTCGCCTGACTTTAATTACTGCGCGGCTGACCCACGTGGGGAAGACAGCGGACCGTCAAACACGGCCCCAGGTTCTTGTCCCTGGCCGGTGCGCAGGTTGGAGAACAACACTGCATTTTCTGGTTAACTCGTAGCAAACAACATTGTTTCCTCCAAATCTATTTTTGATGTTTTCATAAAAACACTCTAAAATGGGCCACTAGCAGGGACCCTTTATTCTTTTTCTTTCCTGGCTTGCTGCTGTTCCCAGCAGGTTGTAAGATTGGTGTGTGCTGGCTAGCTACGGAGAGCTCACATTACAGCGGAGTACCGTATTTTGCCGTGTGTAACGCTCACTTTTTTGCCCAAATTTTTGAGTGAAAACAACGATGTGCATTATACATGGGCAGCACTAATTCTTTATCTATATACGTTTTTAATTCTTTTATTTACACGTATGTGTTAAAAGTGTAACTCTAGAAAGCGATAACAATATCCTTATGCAAAATAATACCCTGGAATATAATAATCAGTTTGGTTTCTAAATATAAATAAATAAATAATTGAATTAAAAAATTAAAATGAAAGATTTTTTTTTCTTTGAGTGTTTGGGCCAAAAACATGGGTGTGCATTATACACAGCAAAATATGGCAGGTTATCAAAGGTGGGCCAGTTTACCCAGAAGTTGGGAATCATTTTTCTCTAGTCTCAATATGGATATATATGTTCTAATCTATTTCTTTAGCTATAGAAATGAAGATTTTTCGATGCTTCTATAATTTTATGGCATGATGAGTATAAAATAAATTTGATGAGTTGTATTTCTGTACTCGGGTTTGTCATAACATTTCTGTGCTGTTTGTATTCAGGATAAACATTTGCTGGCTTAATAAAGAACACACATGAAGTTCAAACTCCACAGCCTTGTGCTCAAGGACAGTCTGTTAGGAGTTGTGTTGGGCTGCAAGTAACGGGGACACAAAGCACAGTGTCCGAAATTGCCAGGATTGCTATTTAGGGTTAAAATTATGATTTCTTGCTCTGCCCCTTTTTCATCCTTGAGATTACCTTGTGGTCAGAGAGTGGCTTCTGTAATGCACCGTGGCTTGTCTACTCCAGACAAGACAGAGGAAGCGCCCTAGTCAGGGCCTTTTTAAGTAGCATTGCAAATGTCCCAGTAACTTCTGTTCACATACAGCTGACCAGAATTTAGTCACGTGGCTACCCACATCTGCCAGGTAGAATAAGGGATGTAGTTTCCATTGCTAACTCCTTCCCCGTGCATAGAGGGAGATACAGAGACAGAGAGACAGACAGAAACTCTATTTTAAAGAAGAAGAGAAAAACAGAAATTGGTGAGCACCCAGCAGTTTCTTTCAGCCTTTTATGATCTTTCTAAAGCCTGTCTTTTGATCTCATCTGCTGTTACAAGCACTTCACATTGCAGCTTCACTAGATAACTTGGCATTCACTGGGAACCTGTTTCCTTGTCCTTCCCCCTTATTTTGCTTCTATTGTCAAAGGCTTTGTCTCTCTTCCTAGTGTCTCTGCCTCTTACCTCTAAAGTATTGCTCAGATTACATTTCCTAACCTATACTCAGTTATTATCTGCCCCCCCCACCTCTGATCTCACCTCTCTATCACAGCTCTTGTTAAGTTTTGGCCAATATATTATAGTTTCATAGTTAATTTTTCATATCCTCTGTGACTATTTTGCCCACACTGGCTAGTAGAATACATTAGATATAACAAATGTTCAATGCATATTGATTGAATTTCATTGCAAACCTAATGCCAGCAAGATAATAGGAGAAAGTACTTTTGTACATTTTTAAGGGCATTTATTTTACAAGAGGAAAAAACTGCTTAGCTCAACATGATGAGTATCCTACCCCACTTACTAGCTGTTGACTAATAAATGGGTCTTTGGTTACTTCAGTGAATAGATGTTGGGCAGATGTGCAAACAGCAGTTTGAAAATACTGACTCTTTAAACAGATAAGACACATTAACAGCCTTGGCCTCTTGGAATGTGTGCATTTGATGTGCCCAAGATTAGGGCACTCCCCTGAGGACAAACAAGAAAGGGAGGGGGGCAATAAAAACTTCTCTTTCTACAAAGGACCTGAAAGCACTATAAATGGGCACTCCTCCATGGTCAGGGGGTCAGGAGGCCGTGAGGCCCAGGGGACCTCAGGTCGCATTATTTCATAGTGTCCTCTTCCAGGTACACTTCTCCATGTTTTTACCTGGCGCTTCCTACACTGCTTTTTCATGTGTTTAGAGATATTTTCAGGTTCTGTTTATTTTGGGAGGGGATTCCCTTGACTTACATTTACTGACTTTGAGATGTTTCCATTTTTTTTCTTAAATGACAGTCTGGGTGCCTCAGTGATACTTGATTCACTCAGGTTGTATTTATATATAATTGTTATGATTTAGGGAACATGTTTTTTAAGTTTAAGAAATTCTTTTTAACTTGCATTTCTTGGTGATAGGACCAGGAAAGGACATTAAAAAAATGGCTTATTTCTGGGACTTGTGTTAAAAATTGCATCTGAACCATCTACAAGGTATACAATTGCCTGAAAAATTATATTGGAAGGTGCTCCTAGATAGTTCATTTTTTCTTACAGTTCTGAAAGATTGCTTTTCTTTGAATTTCATGAAATGTCTGATATCAGATTTTAAGAATTTTCCAAGCACATTTCTCTACCGTTTACATTTTCTACTCTTTTGATCCCTTATTTCTCTAAGTTTTTAAATTACATACCATCTGGGAAGCACTGGGTAAGGACTAGCAGTAGCACAGGGTCCCAGTGGAGTGACAAATAGACAGGTGAGAAAGGCTGGAAAGTAAAATTGGCAAATAAGCCTATGGAGTCCAGGTGAAGGAAGGGTTAGTGAGGGTTGAGTGAGGAAATGTAGGAAGAACCCAAAATAACTTGCACGTCGGTTTCCCAGGAATATTAGAGAATTGTCAGAAACTGGGAGCATATCCCAGGACAGAGACCAGCGTGGGCCAGTATGGGAAGGATCCAGTGTCAGGGACTTGAGAACTGAGAGTCGCTACTGACCCCATTCCCTTGGTCTTGAAGACGTGCCAGCTCGTCACTCAGGGGCTCCTGAAGCCCAGCTCTTCTTGTCGTGAAAAAATATCATGCCTCCTCCATATCAGCTAGACTCTTTCCAGGCCTTTCTACGTATTGTTATCAGGCTAATGATGCCAGAGTGTTGATTCTTATCAGTTAATTCTACTGATGGTGATCCAGTGTCCATTTCCTGTAGACAAAGTATAAGTTCCTCCGTCTGAAATCGAGGGGACAGCATCGTCTGATGCCTCTCACCTATGCTTGTCTACTTCTCACTCTTCTGCCAGCAGGTGCCCTCCCTTTTTTTTTTTTGCTTGACAAACCTCCTAGTGTCCCCTGAATAAATGTCCCCTTACTTTGGATAGTCTTCTCCCTGTTTTGTCTACCCATGCTTCAGGATCCAACTAAAGTCTCTTCCATAAGGCTTTCTGTAAAAGTCTATATGGAGATGAGTTTGTGTGATGATTTCTTGACACATTTCTTCTGTGTCACCTATTTTGCTCGTAAATACATGTTGCTTTCAATTACAAACATGCCTGTTTTGTCTCTTCATCCAGACTGTAAACCCTTTGACAGCAATGCCCACACTATACAGAACTTTTTCGTCCATTTTAGTATCTGGTAGAGCACTGTGCACATACTTTGTACAGAGCACGATTTCTCAATCTGGCACCATCACAGTTTGGGCTGGATAATTTGGGGGGGTAGGGCGGGGCCCCGTCTGAGCATTGTTGGCTGCGTAGCAGCATTCCTGCGGTCCTCCTAACTCAGTGCCGGTGGCACCCTCTCCCCAGTCGGACAGCCAGGGTGTCTCGGTGTCTGCCGAGTGTCCCGTGGGGTCAGGATGTCCCCAGCTGAGAGCCACTAATGTAAACAAAAAATTCTCAGCAGTATCTGGGCAGGAATCAAAGACTCTGAAAGCTTTGAGTGATGATTTCATAGCATTTTGCGGTCTTGAGGAAAGACAAACTTGAGGTGAGGGAAGATAGTAAATGTAAGATAGATCTTTTTATTTGCTGTGATAGGCCATAGAAAAGCCATTATAAACTGATGAGCAATTGCGATGCACCTAAGGTTAAGATAGATCGAGACACCAGAGGTATTCTTAAGTTGAAATTCCAAAAATATTGAATTTTAGTGTCCATTTTCTCTTGAACCATTTTATACTTAGAAATATCATTTGCAATAAGATAGTATTTTATTATTTAATTGGAAATTTATCTGGAGTTCAATTGATTTATCTGGAGTTAAACAATATCTTTGGATTAAGAACAACTTTTTGAAGTGTATTTGAGAGATTGAGTTTGAAAATATGAATACAGGTTATTGTCACTTTATTACTATTGACAGACATCGGTTGTGTACATGCATAGTTTTACGTACTTTTCTATTAGAGTATCGTACTCAAGTTAGCAAATTTTCCAGCCCAAAGTGATACACACATAAGCACACCGATACACAGTACATGTGTGTGGGTGTGTATTCTAGACAGTGTTTGCCCCTCGAGGACACGGTGCTTTTGTATATTTCTGCTACTCTTTTGTAAGTTCTTAGGGATTTTTTATTATTAACTAGTCCACGACATAGATACTGTATGGTTGATGTCACGCTGATCTGGAAGTAATGCATGATATTCTCTTGTCACAGCTGTGTGCCAACCACAGTGCAAACATGGTGAATGTGTCGGACCAAACAAGTGCAAGTGTCATCCTGGATATGCCGGGAAAACCTGCAACCAAGGTAGGGGACAGTGTGACACGAGGAAAGAATCAGGAGCCCCCTGTATTCCTGCCTGGTGTACTAATGTTAAGTTCTCATGCCCAGCCACTTTCCGATGATTGTTATTCTATGTATTTGAGCTGCCATTTGCTGAAAGATAAAAATATAATAATGGTACATCTTTTAAAGTCTATTTCATGGAGGGACAATTAAATGAATTTCACCCTCATATTTACTGCTAATAATTAAAATGCATTTTGAAAAAGAGAATTGCAGCGTCAGTAATGTTAGAAGCCTCACATCCTGCTACTCCCTGTTCTTCCACTAACTGGTGGGGACGTCTTCGCGAAGTCCGAGGCTGCCTGGACCCAGTTAGATGAAAATACTTTAATACTCAAAGTCAGGTAGGACATTTGATATGAAATCTCGAGGTCCCTTCAAACTCTGAGCCTTTCAATTTTGTGATTAAATTTCCTTTAACTGTGGACCACTTTGCAATGTTCCTCTCAGAAATGAAGATTTTGATTAACTTAGTAAGTTACTTTTAATTGATCAGTTGCTATAAAAGCAAACATTTATTTAGCACTGACAGTGCCCCAGGCATTTTATATATAATCTGTTTTCATCATTACAACAACATCAGGAGGTAGAGTATTTATTATAAGCAAGAAAAGTGATGGTTAGATTTCACTAGAAAGATACAAGGATAAAAGTGTCAGTGTTTTATTTATTACTTAAAGCCATGCCCCCTCTCATTTTAAATGTCAAATGAAACAATCATATGGGGGTCTAACTGTTTCATAGATACCTACTTGACCTTGCCTGATACAGAAATGATATTGTTGAAATACTCTTGTTCTTCAGTATCTGATACCCCTTGAGGTATGCCATTTAAACTGGTGATTTGTAGACATAGTTTTCAGAACAATCCAGAACACTGATGTTTGAAGGTATATATATATCATTGTTCCTGCACTATCTGAGGAAATCCATGCTAGTAAAATGTGACGTGTCCAATGATAGGACAATCTAATCTGTTCCTCTAAAGTGTCTTCTAGATGACCTGCTATTTGATTGATAACTGATTTTTTCCAATGCTTCTTCTCTAACAATATTTTTTACCTTGGAACTTATCTAACATAATTGGGTAGTATTTTTTTAAAAATAAATGGAGTTCTTATTATCTTAGTTTACTCTTCTAAAAATTCATTGGATTTTCCTTCTCCTGTCTGAGTTTTCAAGTAGCAGCACGTTTGGTTCTGACTGTTGAGTTACTGGCGTTCATCTCAGAGTCCCAGCATGCTTCTTTGTTAGAGTGACGAACACAAACCATCAGCGTCTCATTACTATGTCAGCACCGCAAAACCCGCCGTCCTGATGCCAGGAATTTATATACAAAGAAGACTATTAAAGGAAGCTACCGTTGAATTGCAGAGAAATGCATTTAAATTTATTTACAGTTTCATCAACTTTAAAATGCTTCAAATACACCAAAGCTATTGTTGGAACAAGGATTCATCTCTGGAAATCTCTTATTTTCAGAAAACCAGTTTATCACATGTGTATTTTCAGAAAAAACAAAACAAAACAGTTTTTCCAGTAACCCATACCTGTTTCTCTAAAGAAAAATGGAAATGTACTGAGCTGAAATCTGGCCTCCGAAAACGGTATTCCTTAGGGTTAAAGGATTTCTTTAGTAGCCAAATGGGATTTCACACCTGCAAAGATAGTGCTGACACTGAGAATGTAATTCCAAATCCGACTTGCACGTAAAACCCCAGCTCACGGTACACCTGTGTGTGTTTATCATCTTTCCTGTTGCCTTCCGGACCAAAACAGCCATTTGGCCAGGTCCTGATGGAAACGCTTATGTGCTCTGAGAGCCACGGCCCTTTGTGGAGTTCCTGAAAACGATCACTAACCTTGCACATTAAATATTTGTTGAGCAGATGTTACATATAATGGTTCTTGGTCCCGAAAGCCACCGGAGCCTGAAAGAGTTCCATGGAGTTTTCTAGTACCTCGGTCTCTGAATCCGTGGACTACGGATTTGTCAGGGTGAGAGAGAGTCAGGTGGGAGAGCTGTGGAGAGGCCCCCAGCAATGCTAGAGCGAATCGTCTGTATCTGTTCTATGTCTTCCTAACAAACTAACTGAGACATTTTATCCGGACCATACATGTTAATGAAGCGGAAAACATGCCTCAGAGACATGGAAAAACAAGCAGGTTTCTTGTTTCTTGAGGAATGTCAAAGAAGAGGTCCTTTGAAGTTATTTTGCAGAGCTGGATATTAGCTTTTGATTACAAAGTAGGTTTGGTTATAAGGCAAGTATGTGCTAAAAAAGGCTGTTGCGAATTGTGTACTTTAGAAATCACCCCCAGGACACTTGCTTGGCTGAGTGAACAGCTTGAGTAAATGACAAGCACGTGGGTGCTGTTAGAACCGCCTGGGGAGCGGCCAAAATAGCAGGGCAGGCCCGCTTGGGAACTGGCATAATTTAACAGCCTGTCACAGGATAAGTGTGATCTGCTCTTGGTGGCTCGTTCTCCTCACTGAGTCATCTTGTGGGTTTGCTATAAGTGGAGCACATGTGAAATCGTAGGCATGGACTGATCATCAGCTTATTCTATAACGTACACAGTACCTCCCTGTCACAGTAGGTGAAATTCTAATGCAAGATTTGGTGTGTTTTTTCCGCCTTACTTTCTCTGGCGATTTTATTCTTGTGTATTTTCTCTCTCCTTGCATCACTGTCCCCATACAAGTCCCATTTCCCCTCAGCCAAGAAAGGATACTATTATAGATAATAATCTTTTTATAACTTTCCCACTAGGGAATTATTTTTAGCATGTAATAGGTCATAGCATTGCATTTTTTCAGGAATGCCAGCCATTCTTTTGAATTTATGGTGTGCTTTGTAATGAGTTCGGAAGAAACAATTTATGAATATCAATTACTGAAGGTGTTGACATGGTTTGGGTTTCATATGTGGAATTCCTTATCCCCAAAACAGAATGAGTGTCCTGTGGCACATCATCAGACAGTAGTAAACTCTGGTGGACGAGTTAAACCTGAGAGTGGATCGCTTTTCTATGTCCAGCAGCTTAAATGCTTTAACCCTAATGTTCAGGTAGTGGCTTATAGCCTGACTTTCTGAATGCTGTGCGATTTCAACCCCAGAAACCAGTGTTCATCTAACTTGGAATTTTAACTAGGACTAACATAATATAATATAATAGTCTTGAAATAGCGTATAATTGCCTTTTTGTCTCTCTATTTTTCAGTCTTACCCGTCTCACAATATGTTGGTAAGCTTAGCATGGGAGCAGTTACCTTTATTCTTTCCTTCTTTCTTTTTCGAGAAAGCTTCTTATATATTCTAATTAAGTGTGCCCTAAATGTAACATAAGCTCTTACATTTGAGGGAAACGTTGATCATGCTATTTATTCAAATAAGGTATTTATGCAAATCACAACTTTGGGTGCAAGTTTGGAGTTTTTTAAACTATTGTACACATAATAAGAAGAAAAAAGTCTTAAGTTGGTCATTTAAGACTTCAGTGTCCCGAAGCACAGCAGGTCGGTCATAATCAATATTTATTAATCTGTTTGCTTTTTTAGTTTTCCGTGTCTGTTGATAACTAAAATCATGCTTTTAAAAAATGACCATCTCTCTTTTGCTGTTTTTATTTTTAATTTATATGAGAATGACGAATTGTTGACTTGTACGGTGTGTGTATTCTTGGGAAGAAAGATGACACAGTGATACATTTTCAGGAAAACAGAAATTTAAAAAACGGAGAAACTGGAAGAACTGGAAACTAATTTTTGTAAAGTATCTGTATTCTAAAGCATTCTCTTTGAACTCCACCACCTTTATGTCATTGTTTAATATATACTTATAAAGATTTTTAGGGCTAAAAATGACATCAGTTCAAAGTTGACTATTATTACCTTCTTCCTGGTGTGAAGACGAGCACTTCTACCCAACTCCTCACGACCAAGGCAGTGAGCAGCCTCTTTCTCAACCCCAGGACCACCAAGCCACAAGTGTGCCTTCAAGGGGTGAGCGTGCACTGTCTCAGGAGGCCTGCGCCTCCCACCTGCACGGCTTCCTGCAGTTGTGTCACTTCTTGCCATTGTCCTGAAGACAGCCCCAGGGGCGCCCCACCCCGGCGCCCTGAGCATGTGAAGCGAGCAGCGGGGACTGTCACCCGGGGCTGACTCTCTGTGCTCTAAAAATCCTGGAGCCTCCGCTGTCCTTTCGCTGCTGCATCGAGTATTGTTGCTGCTCTTCTTCTCTGGGTTTCAAAATGTTTTCTAAAAATAGGATAACAAAGGAACTTTTGTTTTCATATGTAGGTGAAGTCAGGAATATCAGAGCCACTGGGATGGAGTTCTGATGGCTGTAGCTAAGTAGATTTTAAATGGGATCAGTCCTCTTCGCCACCAGATAAAGGGTAGAGAGTTCTGGTTACCAGAAACGAAGCCGTATCTTAGCTTCCTTCCTTCAGTGCCATATCTTCTAATATTAGAAGGACTAAGTTCTGGTTCCGCTACAGCCCTTAGGTGAGCAAGTCATTTAAAACGTCTGGGTGTTAGGGAAACAATTAGTGCTAGGGGGAGGGTAATTCCTGCCCTGTTTCTCTGCAGGACTGGTGTGAGAATAGAAACACCAGAAATACTAGTGTCTTCATTGTGCTGGAAAGCATTGTAGGAAGGTCAGGGGGCAGTGCGATTTCACAGTTCTGAAAAACTTGATCCCTCCCTCACTGACAGATTTAGGAACATAGAATGGAATTCAAATCCTATAAATTAGGAAGTACTCTCTGCTGAAAGGGACCTTGATGCATTTGTATTTCTTCTGCACAAAGGATAGGGCTGTGGGACTAATTTCAGTCATGTGTCATTGCTGTCTTTAAAGTGGAAAAGTTATGGCAGCTGACGTACCATGCTGACATCTGTTTGCCTATGGCCTCCGCTTTGGTCAGAGAAGATGTAAAAGCTTAGGCTTCTGAGATATTGTCCAGTTCAAGCCTCAAAGGCAAAAGAAGTCTATAAGTGCATTCAACAAATGAAATATTTTTTCCCTTAAAAAAATCCATTAGGTTGTCTTATTCCATGAATCTCTTGAAAATTTTCAAGCTACTTTTCAGTGTCTGCATGCTAATAAAATTTCTGACTCTCTTTTTCCCCTGAAGTGTCAGTACAATGCTATGCAGCTTGCATTTTTGTTCTGGACCAGCTCCTTTCTCCCTCTTCCCTCTCCCAAGCTCCTGAATCCACCAGCCTGCTTAAGTATACTCCTGACTTAAAGATGCTCTTTTAGAATTGTATACTTAATAATTAAAGCTTTTGAATGTAAGTGGTTTAATTGTAAAGTTCTATTCTTTGTATGATAAAATAGGTACATGACAGAATTCATTAATTTTTTGTTATAGATTTTCCTTTTAGTTTATATTACATTATGAACTCCTAGAGAAAGAGCAAGATTAAAGTAAATTGAGAATACAAACACTAAAGATTGTTTTCTTAGGTTCTTTTATCAACTTTTAAGATTGATTTCTAAAATGTGATCAAGGAGACTTTTCATGTTTTTTATATTGTTCCACTTATTATAGGAGCATTTACTGTAAAGTGTCATTTTTGAATTCCTCACTTAATTTGACAGTAATACAAGTGTTACTGGTTCTGTAGTCCAAGAAATTTTGGAAGTAGCCTGTATTAACTCAATTATATAAGGCATTGGATCAATGGGAAAATAAGGTTTAATAACCATAGAATAGAAACCTGATGAAAAATTGAAAGAGAAATTCATCACCAGAATATCAGGCTGTTTTAATCTTTTGAAGCTTTCTGCTTGAGCAAAAGTCTGATATTTGGTAAATATTGATAATTGTAGATTGTGGGATCCTATCCCATACCTTCTGCAGTGGGTTTTGTAAGGGTTATTGTGAAGGTTTCAGGAGACAGATGCCTGTGGCAGGTGGGACAGTAGGGGCAGTTCTGGGGCCATCAACCCCAGTGACCTGTCAAGGAGAATCAACTACTCGATCAGCAGCTGGTAGAGTACAGCTTTCTCAGATTGCTTCCAACATATTTGGATGTTTACATGTCAATTTCATACCAGTAAAATAGTCAACAAATGTCTCTACATTTACCCACTGAATTACGCATTTATTTCTTTTGTCTGAAGGAAATAATATCTGAAGAAATTTCCATCAGCATAAATACTCCTTGTATGCAAGCTGCCTGGAGCTACATATATCTGACCAGTTCCCGTCCGGAAAC
Source organism: Macrotus californicus (assembly GCA_007922815.1). Lineage (NCBI taxonomy): Eukaryota > Metazoa > Chordata > Mammalia > Chiroptera > Phyllostomidae > Macrotus > Macrotus californicus. The sequence continues at coordinate 6,687 of VMDR010011206.1, read as the reverse complement.
CCATAGAATTTTTGTGGGTCTTTAAAATAAACCCAAGTTTCTTCTTTTCAAAAAAATATATATTTATTTACTTTTAGAGAGAGGGGGAGGGAGGGAGAAGGAGACGGAGAGAAACATGGATATGTGAGAGAACATCCATCGGTTGCCTCTTGCACATCCCCAGCGGGGGACCTGGCCCACAACCCAGGCGTGTGCTCTGACTGAGAATTGAACCAGTGACCTTTCAGTTCACAGGCCGGCACTCAATCCACTGAGCCGTATCAGCCAGGACAAACCTAAGGGTTCTTAATTGGCATGTTTTATATCCATCAATATCCTTCCCTTGAGATACAGAATTCAGTCTAACTCTGTTGTTTTGTTGTACTGTACTATTTTATTCTTACTCCATGCTGAAAAATATTTAAAACATAAAGCCTTTCTCTAACAATGTACTCAGATTTAAATACTACATGCTATAATACCAATCAGGGATTCATTAAAGCCAGGTATGAATTGGCAGGGACTTATTAACAAGGATAAGATTCTCTGATTTTAATTTTTAATAAACTTTGATATACAAAGTATAAGAATATGAGAAGTGGAGTGAATTTCTTTGTCTTTCCTTCTTGATTTAAATTTTTTACTTCATTTAACAGAGGAAGAAATCGAATTTTGATGAGACTAATCTGCAGAGCACCATCTTTGAGGAAATTATTTTGAATTACCTTAAAATGTGATTCTGTGTTATATACCCCTGACTGGGCAAGACAAAATAAAGCATAAAATTGAATAAAGCATAGGAAATGACAAATGTTAATTATTTAATCTTCTAGGACTTCACCCAGCTGGGGATCTGCTTACAGATGTGTTAAGGTTAGGAAAAAAGATCAAGTTGGAAAGTCAGTAAAATATTTTTAAAATTTTAGATTCAATAATTTAGAGATTTCAGAAAACAAGGTAACTTAGTGGTTTAATTAAGTGAAATATATAGATTTCTAATAAACAGCAGGTCAGGTTTATATTTGATTAGATTCAAAGACAACTTGCAACTAGATTTATCCATATTTCTGCTTTCATGACATAGATTAATAGATAATTAAACCACGCTGGCAGTTCCAAACAAACGTGTGGTCGTATTTTTTTTAATGAAGTCTATATTTTGGACATTACTGTTGAAGTGCTTACATGTCGTTCTGTGTTTTATCTTCACGTGAGGCAGAGTTCAACTTGGGTTGAAAAATTCTCATAATGTGCAGTTTGTTAGTTCATTTCGTATTGATATTTAAATAAATAATCCAAACTACATAATGATACTCAATTATGTATTATTCATTAGTGTTCTCATATGTCCATAACTACCAAATTAATGAAACTATGTTGAAGCAGTTTTTAAGTTTTCTTCTTTAATATTAGATCAGTATATAATCTGTAAGACTGAACAAGAAAAATCACAATTGTGATCATTCTAATTCAAGTAGCTCTTATCCTCTGAAAATATAGCTTTATTTTGAGAACGTCAAAGCAGTCTAATGTTAAAATCCAGATACTTTCTAGTATCTTCTTTAAACAGAGAGAGGAAGAAACCAATAAGAACACATTATCAGGAAGGATTCTAGTAGTAGACCCCAGGTATTTTGAGGGTACTGAAGTCAGACAGCTGATTCAGCACCATGAGGAGTCAGGATGCTGCTCTTTCTAGGGATGAGGAAATAGGCACAGCGTACTCTAACTGGCCTTGGTGGGCAGAGCTCACATTTACTATATAATTTAAGCTCTAGAAATTCATACAGTCTCTTCATTGTTATAAGGCTTTTGGTCACCTCTGAAAGAAAAAAAAATAGTGTAACAGTATTAAAATTAAGACAGTGTGAATAGGTGCGCTCTCTCTCTCCTATAAATGACTGGCTAGTGTAGCTTGCGCTACTTTTCTCCTTCATTTTTCAACATAGAGAAGTGTTTTAAATGGTTTACATTTGTGTAGAGGCTTTGTGATTATTTGGCTTCAACTTCCACTCTTTTCAGATCTGAATGAGTGTGGCCTGAAGCCACGTCCCTGCAAGCACAGGTGCATGAACACTTACGGCAGCTACAAGTGCTACTGTCTCAACGGGTACATGCTTATGCCGGACGGGTCCTGCTCAAGTATGTCAAGAATCCTAACTGTTTTATAAGTGCTCTGAGCTTGGCTTCCTTCATGTTGTGGTCTGGTAGTGTGGAAATGAAAGTGGATGGGTGTGAGTGTGTGTGGGAGGGTGGGTGGGGACTTCTGTGTCCCTAAGGAATTGAAAATCAAAATAAGAGCTGTCCCTTTTAGATAGCTAGCATTCTTTTACCACGGGTGTCAGTGTTAAGTTGATTGGGACCTGATTTTAGAAGAAGGAGAACAAAAGTAAGTGTGTTTTCTAATGTTTTTACCTTTCGTCAATGTGGGTATAGAGCTACTCCAGCTAGAAAAAGAACATTAGTGACTCTTTCAGGACGGTGAGCCGTCCATAAAGATGGACTATAAACTGTTCGCTGGTAGAGCATCCGTCAAGCTTGTTGATGGATTATAAACCACTCACAAATACCTTCTCAACTCATTTTTACATTTCCTTATAATAGTCTCAGGACTAACTTATGTCCCTTTTCTGAAAAAAAAAAACTACTTCAAATGAAAAAACCTGAACTTGAAAATCAATTATTTTAGTAACATAAAAGTGGATTCCATCTGTGCCTTTGAAGGAAAGACGTGTACAGTGTGTCCTGCTATCATTTGGTTGTGTTATAAGATGATGCCCTAAAATTTGCCAAGGGCTGAACATTGCACTGAGGTTGTGTTTATAGGATATCCAACAATTGATGGCTTGATTTTTATTTTTACAGAATTATCAGTTAAATTCGCTATCAATCAGTTAATTATCAGTTATCTCTCCAACTGGGTTGAGTTTTATAAAATAAAAAAGGTTAGCTAATTTTATTTAGTATTGCATATTTAGCATGGGACATTTTGAAATGAAGCGTTTCATGCTCGATAACATGAGATGGCAATGCTGGAAAACTAACACTGCGCAGCTCAGTGGGAAACCCGCTGCCCCTGGAGAAGGTTAAGGCAAGGCTGAGACAATCGGGCGGATGTTTCACTTAAGACCAGTAGTTAGCATGCACGATCTGGAAACATGCCTTCATTTTCCACTTTCCTTGGCCACTGGAAAAATTTCCAGGTGCTCTAAATGAGATCAAGTTTTACTTTTGCCTTTGAATTCCTCAAATGCATGAAGGGCCTGCCCCAGATGATAACAGGGCTGGTTCGCTTCTGAATCTTCTTAATCCCTGGAGAAGGAAAGTCTTTCTGTCTCTCTTCCTATTTTTGACTTTCTTTAGACTGTTGAATGAGGCCTTTTTGTCTTTGTTGTTGGCTGAGTGTCACAGATTTCAGGGCGAGTTAGAGACGTAGTGATTTCACTTGTGGGACTCGTTCTCTGAGTCAGCTAGTCACACTCGTTGCAGGTGCCCTGGCGTGCTCCATGGCCAACTGTCAGTATGGCTGTGATGTCATCAAAGGACAGACTCGGTGCCAGTGCCCCTCTCCTGGCCTGCAGCTGGCTCCTGATGGGCGGACCTGTGTGGGTGAGTCGTGAAACCCAGTGTCGCTGTCAGCAGTCTCTCTAGGAAAACGAGGAAAGGGAAAGGTGATGGGAGTGAGGAAAAAAGGCAGTTGCTCACATCGGGTGATTGGCTGTCCTTCAGAAGATGTCAGACGTCTCAGAAGAGGACCTTTCTCTGTGAATGGACCGTGGAAACCTTATTTTTTCTAAAAATGGGGGACAGGAGAAAGCTTCAGGCAAGGGGAACCACATGTGCAAAGGCACCGAAGTGGGAAGGAGCATAGTGTTCAGGGAAACAAGAACTTGGTATTTGTGGAATGTAAGGGGCTGTGACTGTCAAAGCTGAAAAGATGCGTAGGGCTAGATGGTATGTATTGTGCTCAGGAGGTTTTTCCCCCTGTAGACTAAGAAGGTAGTACAGGATTGTCATTAAGAGTCAGGGCTCGGGTTTCAAAGCTACCTCTACCATATAGTTTTTAAAAAGATTTTATGTATTTATTTTTAGAGAGAGAGGAAGGGAGAGAGGAAGAGAGGGAGAGAAACATCCATGTGTGAGAGAAATATCCATTGGTTGCCTCTCACACACACCCCAACTGGGGACCGGGCCTGGGCCCCCAACCCAGGCATGTGCCCTGACCAGGAATCAAACTGTGACCTTTTGCTTTGCGGGATGAAGCCCAACCAACTGGGCCACAGGCGTCAGGGTTTCTTTGCCATATACTTGATATGTAACCTAGGTAAGAGACTTCCTGTCTTTGACCTTGAGTCTCCTCATCTTTAAAATGGGAGTAGTGGCTCATTGAACCATTTTGAGGATTAAAGGAGCTCAAGTATGGAAAGAGCTTAGCATGGTACCCAGCATGTAAGTACTCAGTGAATGGAGGTAGTTGGTGATTCAAGAGACATTTATTGGTTACTTTCTATATTCCAGCCACGGTGCTAAGGGCCAGGATATGCAGTAATGGACAAAGCTGACAAGATTTTGATTCTCACAAAGTTGATATTCTAATGGGGTGGACAGAAAGAAAAAAAAATAACCAATAAAATGACAAACAAGTCTAAGTGTGAGGACTTACAAGATAAAGAAACAGAGTCTATTTTAGAAAATAATGGTCAAGGAAAGCCTTAAGCTAAGACCTGGACCACTGGCCATGTGAAGAATCAGCCAAGCAGGCAGAAATGATGCAGGCGCTGTGGTAAACAAGGCCTGCTTGAGGTCCTGGAAGAGGGAAGGCCAAGGTGGCTGAGTACAGAGTGGAAGTATGGGGGGCAGTGGCTTGAAATACAACTGGTGAGGTAGGCGGGGGCTATTTATTACAGAGCCTTCAAGGAGGCCATGAGGAATGAGGGTTTAATTCAAAAAGCAAGCAGAAACAGTACAAGACTTTTAGACATGACGCTAATCCAATTTTATGTTGTGATAAAATCATTTGGATGGGTGGGTGGGAATGCTTTGGAGAGGGTGAGATTGGCTGGGAAAAAATCAGGTTAGGAGGCCTGGGAGATGGCAGGTTAGATAAGGGTAAGAGAAGTGGAGACAAATTCAAATAATCTTTCAGGGGTAGAATTAACTGGGCCTGATGATTTAGGGTAAAGAGAAACAGGGCTGTCAAGGATAACTCATGTGTTAGTTCAGGCAGCTAGGTGGATGCAGGTGCATGTGCACTGAGATGTGGTGGGGGAGGAGCCCACGGCCTGGGCTAGGAAGACGGATTGAAGGATGGCGCTGTGGAATTTATGGTGCCGCTGGGGGCAACAGCTGGGTAATATTTATGACGCGTCACTGTGTGCCACGACGGAACTGTTTGCGGTTATTTATTTTAAAATATGCTCCCTCGGAACATGTGATTGCTCCACGTAAACTACAACTGACTTGTGTTTCTAGATGTTGATGAATGTGCTACTGGAAGAGCTTCCTGTCCCAGGTTTAGGCAGTGCGTCAACACTTTTGGGAGTTACATCTGCAAGTGTCACACAGGCTTCGACCTCATGTACATCGGAGGCAAATACCAATGTCACGGTAATGAACCCGAGCCATTGCGTTTGGCCGTTTCTTCCCACGGTGTAGAAAGGCCTCTCAATTGTGCTGATGCTGGGGATGTGGGGCGGGGAGGGTGCCGGTGTCAAACAAACGGAAGTCCAGCTCACCCACTAGTAGTTCCGGATGCACAGGCACTTTATTTCTTCTGTTTATCTGCCAATTTTACATGGACATTCGCATAGCAAAGAAAATTTCTTTGAAACCGTATGCATATTTTTATGCCTTCCTATTTCTCTACCTCTCCTCTTTCTACTTCCTGGTACAGATATAGACGAGTGCTCCCTTGGCCAGTATCACTGCAGCAGCTTTGCACGCTGTTTCAACGTGCACGGGTCCTACAAGTGCAAATGTAAAGACGGGTACCATGGCGACGGACTGAGTTGCGTGTGTGAGTAATGCTTGTCTCCCAGCCCTAAACTGCAGCAGGAAATACACATCGCACAAAGGCCATTACTAGGGAAGATGAGGAGCACCATTAATTTATCAAAGAAGTTCAATTTTCATAACTGGTAATACTAGTCTCTGCTTTCTACAAATAGTACAATCACTTGTTCAGGTATTTTTAAAAATTAAAGACTCAGTAATACATTCTATTCTTAAAAGCATTCAGTTCCTTGGCTAAAATTTCTCAGTAGCTTCCCTTTAGCTGGCAAGCAATTTTAGAGTCCCCCCAGAGAACTTGATTTTCTTAAAATTAGAAATAAAGGTTTGTTTGGTATCAGCATTAGATTATGATGGAGGGATAATCTGAATATATTCCACATGTTTGGTTCCTCTGTTTTATTTTTCCTCCTAATTCTAAAAAATTCCCATATTTATGTATTTTCTCTACATTTAGTACCATTTTGCTTTTTAACTTTTTATAAACTGTTTGTAGTATGAATATGATGAAAGTTTCACAACCAAAGTCATAATTTAGCATCTATGTCATATAACAAGAATTTATTAAATTTCTGGAGTAAAACATTTCCTGAAAATCATGGGGCATAAAATCATGTGGATCAAGGATTTTTGAAGGGTCATGTATTCATGCTGCCCCAGGAGTATGTCGTTCCAGGTAGATTAAATATTAATTTCTTT
>VMDR010011205.1:0-29018 GCA_007922815.1 Macrotus californicus | reverse complement strand
TATCTGATTGTGGTTGAGCATAAGAATAAAAGTCATTGGGCATAAAAGCAGAACAAGATTTCATAAAGAAAAGTAGTTTTATATTTGACTACATAAAAGTTTTATTTACATATATAATAAGATTAAACATAAAAATGAAAGGCAAACATGAACTGGGATAAAAACCCCAACATATAAAGTAGAAGTAATGTCTTTAATATATAAAGCATAGGTAGAGTCAAGTAGAAAAAGAACTAATAGAAAAATGGGCAAACAATGGAAACAGGTAATTCTTGTTAGTTTCACTGTGCTCTTTTCAAATTATGGGATTTTTGCCCTTATATTGAATATATCAGAACTTTTCATTCAATAGAAACATTTACATATCTGATACAGATGGACATTAAGAGAACTCTCTGATAGGATGGTCCTTCCAACAATCAGGTCTCTGATTTCTTGAACTACTCTCCTCTAAGGATCTGGTTTCTTTCTTATCTCCAGAGTTATACCTGAGACCTTGTCAAGAACTGTGACTGCATCCCCCCATAGCCTCAATTTCATGCATTCCAACCTTGGACTACCATCTCCTATCATTATAATCTATTCCTTTGAGTACTTGAACCCCCAAAACTTGTGATGCCACCAAGATCTCTAATCCATTGATGGTACAAATTCTCTATTATCCTTCACTTGCTGGACGGCTTCTCTCCCTTATTTATCTCTCTTATTTAAACTCCATGGTCACTTGTTATAATCATTCTCTTGTGTATACTGCTAACCCTTTTGACTGACCCATTGTTGCTTCCAGTACCCATCTGTCAAAACTGGAACCTTGTTTAAATACAACTCCCTCTTATTCTGCATCTTTATCTGAGTGTACATGGCTGGAAAAGCACACAGAATTTTGCTGATCTGTCTCACTTCAGTTCATGACCATAAACCTTAAGGGGGCCCCTAGGATTGCCCAGCCATCACACTCTGTGGTCCCTGGACTCTCCTTCTCTCCTAGAAGAGCTTCTCCTGAAATCTCCATCTCTCCTCCCTACTTTGCTATCACATGATGGCCTTGCTTCCTCCATCTCAGAAGATTTAATCAACCAGGAAAAACTTCTATAGACTCCAACCAATTCATCTTCCCCCATATCAGCACCTCGTTTCCCACCTGTTTCCACAGAAGAACTATCCAGGCTCCTCTCTGAAGCCAAACCCCATCCCTCTGAGCTATTTAGAGATGTTTTGGAAGTTCTTTCTTTTCCTCCTCTATCATTCCCCACCCTCCTCCACTTTCTACTGGATCATCTCTCTAGCATACAAAACATTCTGGTATTTCTATGGTCTTAAAATCCACTTAATAAAATTTTGCCCTACTTCCTTCAGTGGCCAGTGGACCATTTCTTTGCAGCATAACTCCTTGAGCACTCATTGGTTATACTGTCCCTAATTTGCTGTCCCCAATTCTTTTTTTTCTCATTCACTCATTCAAGTCCAGCAGATGCTCCTACCAATATACTGAATTAATAATAATTACTCTGGTGATACATGACCTCTACATTGCTAAATGCAATGGTCAATACCTGACCATCGATCCTACTTGACCCCATTCCCATCATACTTGACCTATGGGCAATATTTGAGGAAGGCAATCACTCCCTTCTCCTTGACACATTATCTGTACTTGGCTTTCAGGATACCAAGTTATCCTTCTACCTCCCCGGCCACTCATCTTAGTCTCCCTCACCAGTTCCTTCTTTCATCCCTGATCCCCTAATGTTGGGGGGCTCAGGGCTCAGTCCTTGCTCCTCCCCCGTTTCAAGAAGCCTCTGACCATTTCTTCAGTGACCTTACCTACCACACGCTCCTCACACAGTCCCTTGGTGTCCTTGGATGGAGCAACAATGCTCATGTCATTTAGACCTCCTGTTTCCTTTTTCAAAAATGTACATATTTAACATGTACAGCTTCATGATTTGATATATGTTTATATTGGGCAATAATCACCACAGTCAAGCTAACTAACATCTCCATCACCTCACATAGCCACCACTGTGTGTGTGATGAGAACACTTAGCAAATTTCAAGCACACAGTATAACATCGTTACCTATCGTCACCATACTACACATCAGATCCCCAGAACTTATTCATGTTGTCTGGGGTATTCCTCCTGCTGACTTGAGAAAGACTTGGCTAGCTCCCCCTCTCATCTTTCAAGTCCTTGATCAGCTCTTGCCTTCCCAGATCACCCTATTTAAAAACCACCACACTCCCCTTCAGTCCCCCTTGTCCACTTTAACCTGCTCTACTCTTTCTTCTCATTAGCACTTACCCACAGGATTATTTAGTTATTTGTGTTTGTTTGGTTTCTGTATTCTCTTCTTGAAATATACATTCCCTGAGGGCAGAGATTTTTGTCTGTCCTGTTCCTCATAAATCCCCAAACTTAAAACAGTTCTTGGTGTGCAGGACACATGTTTGAATGTTGGATCAGTGGCACATTTCTAACCCCTGCACTTACCTTTATACCTGGAAATCCCTCTAGTCCTGGCAAACCCATTGCCCCAGGTTCTCCCTGTTAAACATGAACATAAGAAACTCAGGAGCAATGATCAAAAGGATTTTAAGCATTGGTTTCAAAAGCAAAGATATATTTTTGCCTAAAAAAAAAATCCCTCAAACATTGATTGGTAATCTAGGAAGTAAATTGTATGCTTGTTTTCAAGAATTTGTATTCTTGCATTTGGTGTTTGAAAATAGTTTGCGAGTAAAGCTATTCCCTGGAGAAGTATGAGTCTATTTCCTGATTAATTGTTTTTATTCTGTTGAAGAATCTAATCAGAATGATTCCCTCTAGTCAGTGATAACTCCAGTTGCAATCAGAATTGGAAAGAGAGGCTGTGTCTTAACGACGCTTGCCCGTCTGCGAGGAACCTGGGGCAGCCACAGTCCCAGAGGATGACACTCAGCTCCTTCGGGGTAGGTGGGGGTGGAGCCCTCAGAGCCAAGTGTGTCACCCTCTAGTCTTCTCTGCAGCTGGACAGGACTGGCAATGCCTCAGAGGGCGACCCCAGGAGTGGCGTCTCCAGTGATTTTAAAAGTCATTCATCCAGCTGATGTGTCTCTGAGAGGAGATGGGTGGGCACCTCCATTACAAAGTGTTTTACAGATGCTAAGGTGTGGTCTCAGGCTGACTAGAGTGGACAAGTCCTCAAGGAGCACGTTTAGAAAGGTCAGAGTGAAAGAAGCAGCTAACTTTGGGCAAACAAACGTTCAAACTTTTAAATCAAGAGAGATAAGTGGGTAGCATATGGCTTGATAATATTTTTTCTTTTTTTCAGTAAAAATATTTTTCAATTATAGTTGACATTCAGTATTATTTTATATTAGTTTCAGGTATACAGCATAGTGGTTAGACAATTGTATGATGTACAAAGTGATCACCACGATAATTCAAGCACCCACCTGGCACCACGCACAGTTATTACTATATTACTGACTATATTTCACGCGCTGAACTTCACATCCCCATGATGACTTTGTAACCACCAGTCTGCGCTTCTCAATCCCTTCACCTTTTTTACCCAGTCTCCAACCCCACTCCCCTCTGGAAACCAGCAAAACAGAACCAGACTCATTGATAATTTTGTGCTTCAGAAATCTTTTAAAATGTCCATTAATATGTAACCTGCCAATCAGAAAAAAAGATATTCAAATTCTATCCTGCATAAAGCTCTGTAAAAGAGTCCTTGGGTTGTTGACAGAGGAAGTGAGCTCTTTGGTTGTCTTTGTTTACATTCCCAACAATCCTCAGGACACAGGAAGGTGCACAGGCAATCAATCACTGTTTGAAAGTGGCTAATAATTAAATATTTAATTGAAAGCCACTTATAAAGCATCAGATAATTAATTCAATGAAGGGTAATTTTCATCTAAAAAGGTTTACGGAGCAGATCAGAAACAGAGGTGGTCTAGTCATCTAGAGGATGCCCCAAGAGTAAACCTACCTCTACCTACCTTAACATGACTCTGCATTATCTACTTTGTGACCTAAAACCCTGCCAGTCCTACCTTATTTCTCTGGCATGAGCTACTACTTCTCCACACTGGGCACCCCGTGGGAAATGATGTGTGTGGTGGTGCTGACATAGAGTCCAAAGGAGTACTTTCCAAGTTTTATCGAAAATAACCTGGAGGTTTACGCAGGATTTAATTTCATGATCCCACATTCTGGTTTTGTGCTTCACCTGCTTAATTCACATCTTTAAAAGCAAGGAACATCGGCCCTGGCTGGTGTGGCTCAGTGGCTTTAGTGCTGGCCTGAAAACTGAAAGGTTGCCGGTTCCATTCCCGGTCAGGGCGCATGCCTGGGTTGTGGGCAGATGGGGGCATGCGAGAGGCAACTGATCAATGTTTGTCTCGCGCACTGATGTTTCTCTCCATCTCTTTCTCCCTCCTTTTCTCTCTCTCTAAAAATAAATACAATCTTAAAAAAAAAAGCAAGGAACATCCTTTAATTAATTTTTATTCTTTATCTTTTGTTGCAGCTAAGAAATCTGAAGCTTAACGTCTTCAAATTCTTCTCAAATAGGTCTGCCTTTTTGTTGCCACCCATTTGCCAATCCAAGTGAATTATCATTTCTTTTTTATTATAACGGTGTTTTGAAATGAAATATAGAATTTATTAATATATTTACATAATTTATACTTTTTAAGCAATGGTCTCATAAATGTAGACTACAACTTTACATAGGCTAAGGAACAGATACTTGTTTTCCCCACCAAAATACTTGGGTTAAATGAAAAATTGACAGCATTTATACCACTTTCTTTACTTTCTTTTTATTGTAATGCTTTTTAAAAAGGTTTTTCTGCCCTGGCTGGTGTGGCTCAGTGGACTGAGTGCCAGCCTGTGAACCAAAGGGTCGCCTGTTGGATTCCCAGTCAGGGCACAGGCCTGAGTTGTGGGCCAGGTCCCCAGTAGGCAGCGTGCAAGAGGCAACCACATATTGATGTTTCTCTCCTTCTCTTTCTCCCTCCCTTCACCTGTCTCTAAAAATAAATAAATAAAATCTTAAAAAAAGTTTTCCTCTCCTTAACCTGCAGTTGTTAATGGTAAAACTTTAATGTTCCAGAAAAGCCAGTGAGAGGTCTGGGTGCCCCTGGGTGGTTCGGAGGGGATGTTCTGTGTGTGAGGATGAGAAGGGAAGATGTGGAGGAAGTTTTTATCCATGAGATGAAAGGAAATTAAAATTAGAATGAAGATATAGTTGGTGAATGCATAAAAAAGTGGCAGATAAAGCAAGGGCAGAATGAGTAGCAAAACAAAAGAAGCTTCTCGATGACATATTTGGGGTTTGAAAAAATGCTGCTAACTGATCAAAATCATGGTTTCGGGGAAAACAAATTGGCTTTTAATATATAGTGCCCCAGAACAAAAGTAAGCTCTTTAATTCATCTCCTTTGAAAATACATTTAGATGTGAAAATACTACCTTTTATGGCTTGTTCTTTTGCTCATTTAAAAGGTACTCATCTAGTTTTACCAAACTCTACTGTGAAGACTACAGTGGAAAGTGGCTGGGAAGATTAGTTCTTCAGTTTCAGGTGTAGACCCTGCAGTTAAAAGACATACAAATGAAATATAGAAGATGGACATCTGCTTAAAAAGGGCACGGCAAGGAAAAGCGCCGAGGGATAGGGGGATCTAATCGAATCTGGCAGAACTTTCACTCAGCTCGGACTCCCCGGCTGAGAAGGATGCTTGAGAAGGGTTATCAGCCTTCAGGCAGCTGAGGATTTGAGCTCTTAGGGGGTGGCGTTGACCTCCGGACACAGGACTCCTAAGGAGCGGGTTGTGACAGCTTACTACATCTACACAGTAACTGCCTAACATTCAAAGTAAATAAACAGCCTCCCCACTTTCGGTCCTGGAGATGACAGATATGTTAAGGAATTTCTTTCCAGTAAGTATTTCTCTTCCACAGTCTACTTAACATAAAATCAATCACCAAAATTGTTCTATTAGAAGAAAGTGTCCCATTTATCAGGAGCTTTATATGTGCCTTCCTCCATCACAGGGTGACTTTAAAACACCGATGAAAGAGACAAACGTCAAGGGCAGTGACTGCAGCAGGACGGATGTGTCTTACAAATGAAGAGCACACTGCTGGCGTTTCTTCCATGGCCTGCCTGCTACCTCCAACATGTTAGCTGATGAACATCTAAGAAAGCAGGGCATCTCTGCCTGAGACTCTTCTTCCACACTTTAATAAAGACCTATTTTCTAGATGACACAAAACGTGAATATACATACCACTGGTCCGGGATCACCTTTTGGGCCCTATGAGAACAAAAGGGAAGTCATTTTAAAAATAATGACTAAAGTAAAATTACAGAATATGAAGCATTTTTGCCTAATTTGCTTTAATACACATAAAAATATTTGCAAGTTTTGTTTGCTAGTTTAGATTTGCAGAATAAGATGAAGAAACATAACTTGAAGGAACTGCCATGGCAGTGATTGCTTGGAAACTGATTCAGTTCTTAGATTTTCTTTCTTTTTTATTATATTTTATTAGGTCTTAGATTTTTCAAGCAAAAGGTGACACAGCTAGGTATAATGCTATTTTTTCATTATTTTGGCTGTGTACATTGCCTCAATTTTATTATAATTGGTTTCATTCTTTCCTCTAACGTAAAATTTTGGTTCTATATATTTTTGTGCATGTGTGAACTTAGGAGTTTTGTTTGTTTTGTTTTAATTGTGGTTGTTCAGCTCGATGACAAACAAGTGTACTCACAGGAGGGCCGGGGGGCCCTGGATAACTGGGAACACTCATACCGCCCTTCAAAAACGAAGAAGAAAAAGAGGACAAGAATTATATTAATCCTAACTGAAAAATTACCTCATATAATTATAAAAGTAAATACCTGGATTTTATATAAACTGCTCATTCCATTTCCTTCAGTGAATGGGACACCCTTAGGAAAGAAACGAGATACAGAATTATTCTTTTAAGTTAATGGTGTCTCTACCTTACATCTTTTCACAAAAAGATATTTTTCCTATTCTATTTTAGAAAGTGAGTTTAATACTATAAGTCAAAGAATACAATGTTTCTATTTTTGGCTTTTCACGAGCAAATACAGAGGGAAACATGAAAAGGAGTGTGAGCCACAGCTGGCACACACAGACACCGTCAGCGGGGGTGTGATTAATGCTCAGGTTCGACAGAAGAGACACTAATGCATTCAGAGGAAAATATTATGTGTGCATTAAAATTCCGTTTCTGAATTGCCAATTTATGCTAACTGTTTATAGCCCGCTGACCTGCAGGCTATCACGCAGTACTGCTGATGAAGATGTGAACAGGGAACAATTTGGCTGCTGAAAAGTAATTTTTTTTCCACAGTCTCTTCATACTAAATAGAAAATTAAGGTTAAATGGGGGAGATGATGTTACTCACAACCTTGTGTGGACATTGCTACAAAAACATATTCTTTAGAACAATGGGGAACAAGAACTACCTGATAAAATTGGCCTGAGAATGAGAGTCCCAGAGCAACTACCACCTAAAAAGAACTAATCTGAGATCTTTAAAAATCACACATTTTGGCATATGAAAATTTTAAGATCTTCTATCATCTTTAAAGAAAGTTTCACACAATCAGTAGTCTACAAATGGAGACTTGTGATTTCCACATTTTGGGCGCACAGTTGAAGAAGCCATCACTTCACTGTGTTAGGACCAGGTGGTCGGCAGCGTGCAGCAAGCACGACTCACGCGTCTTCAACACTCGCGGTGGAAGAAACACGTGTCACTCATTTATTCCTTTATTATTTCACTCATTCACTCGACAGCTGCCTGAATGCCTACTGCATTTAAGTTTGCTAAGTCCTGGAAAGAAGAAGGATAATTTTGTTTGAGATCTGCCCCCAACCAAAGGAGCAGAGGTTTCCCCCACAAAGACATTAATCTGTCTCGAAGAATAAAAAGTTTTGGAGAATTCAGGGGGAAGAGAAAGATTTCTTAAGCACATTGTAAAGTATAGGTACCTTTTGTGAGGTCAGGCGATATTTTTGCTGTTTATTCCACTGGGGAGGGAGTGCAATTTAGGACTTGAGCCTCACATGCTTTCTGCCCTGTTTTGTTGTCGCGGAGAAGGTAAGTACACAAAGTGAAGACCAGGTTTAGGAACGCTGAGTGCAAATCCCTTTATTTGTGTGTGCAAAGCCTGCATTTGCACGAAGAGTATTAACATATCTTTGTGGTCTTCATAAAGTCACAGAAAAATCCTGTCCCTTCTCCACTGAGTTCTGCTCCTTAAACTATTCCTGTACCGTAGGGTGGAAAAGAACCTTTGGCCTGGCCCAAAGCTCGGCTGTGATTTGAGCGTGGCCCCACATGGGGGCAGACTTGCTACAGAGAGAGGTACCTCTTCTTCCCACCGTTTCACTGACAAAGTGCACATCTGTCTCAATCAAGAGCATAAAAACATCGATGGCTCTTATACATTTTATTCACTAGGTGCTATATAAATAGAATTTCCTTGCGTCTCAGACATCATGGACGGTAAGGAAAACATACAGCACAATACCAAATTTTGCACCAACTCACATTGCGGGAAGGGATCTTTTTTTAAAGCCCATCTATTTTCTGCGACTGAGGCTCACTGAGGTTTAATGACTTTCTCAGGGCCCCCCAAGCAGAAAGTGGAGAGTCTGGACACATACCCAGGACTCCTGAGTTCACAATCAGGAGGCCTGCAGTATGCAAATCTGAGCACTTCACTCTGGAGTGGAGCTAAAGGGAAAAATCAGGTCTCCCCAAAGCCTTTCCCTGAAAAATCAGGAAAAATACTGACTAACATTTATATTTATACACAAAACTCAGGCAGCTTTTATCCTTGAGCACATCTAAAGGTAGTCTGACCTCTGAGATACAGACGTCTTAAGTAGACACACATGAATTCAAGTTTTAAATTTGAAACAACTCACAGGAGGTCCAGGCGGTCCAGGTCTCCCCGGAGGTCCCTCACTGCCCTGCAAGGGATATTTAGACCACAAATCAATGATTTAGACATTTCTACCCCAGGTTTATGAACCGGTTTTTACTTTGTCTGAGAGCTGTATTCTGAAATCAATATGGGTTGTCACTTTGTTCAGGCTTTGCAAAATCTTACTTAGCTTGGCTTTTCTCTTTCACCTGGGGAAATATAGTTCTAGACCACACAGAAAAGGTAAATGCCTTTTCCCATACCCATTCAAATTCTTGCTGTGGGTGCCCCAGGGATGAAGCTTATTTTAAGACAGAGACAGACACCCAGGGGATTGTGGCCTGGACTTCAAGTGCAGCAGGGAGAGTTTTCCCCTGTGGGGGTGCAGAGCGGATTTCCTTCAAGCAGGGGACAGGCTCTGAGATACGGCTCTTTGGGTGGGCCCCTCACTTTAGCCTCACCTCCACACCTTCACCTTTTGGGAACCAGAGGGGTCATACACATAATCTGACCAAAGTAGAAAATCACCACCTGTTTTGTGTCTGCAGGAAGAGAAATTTCTTTCACTTCTGAGGGCAATATTAGACTTTATAACCAAGTCAGGCCTGTCCCACTGAACAGAAGCAGCCATGGTTCAACACTGCTCAAGGAGAATGGTCTACACAATGTAAGCAGCTTCAGACATTCTGCTTACAGAAGAAGCAGACTGAAAATGGAATCTGTGAAAAATGAATTCAAGTTGAAATTTGAAAAATGGATTTCACTTTTGTTTTTATGAAACACAGAATGCTCATTGGTCCCTAATAAGCAGAGCTATTATAGTCCCTTTGGTGCTTTTAATAAGTTCTTCCTGTAACTTTTCCTTTAGAATCCTTTAAGCCTCTCAATATGAGGAACAATGGCAAGAAATGGTTAATTAAAAAAGAATTCAGAGAGTAAAATTCCTACTTACCATGCCCAAGAATTTTGAGGGATTTCAGTCCATTTCCATAAATTTAAGGAAGGATTTCATTCCAATCTCCCCATTTTTAAAAGAAAGTATCTTAAAAACTTTTTGTTTGTATATTTATTAATAAAAGTAAACTGTCAAGTTTTTCTTGTGATGTACCTGACTGGGAATGGGTGACAATGCGTGTGTTGTGTCTTTTCCCAAACTGCTTTGATGGTGGCTGTGTCTCTAAGACATGCCGCACTCTGCTGACTGCTGGCAGTGTCCTTCAGAGAATTATGTCATAGTTCTCATGAACAAGAAGCGGACAACAAGCAAGGAAAAATATGTGCCTATTGAAAAGACTTTTTTCCTGGCACAAGTAAAAGTCATATTTTCATTCTTGATTATGCCCCAAAGCTCATCTCAGTGTGGAATTCCCATCAACTTCAAAAGGCAGCTTTCTGACTGAATAATTCCCATAGAGAAGGGAGCTGGTGGGGCTAGGCAAGCTCCTCGGAACACTGCCAGACAAGTGTGTGTTGAGAATATCTAGAATACGCACATTGTTTCCTTTCAAATTCCTTGGGATTCCCTTGTTTCTTCATGCCATTTTGTCCCATTTTGGTCATTTCGGGGTAGAAGCCACTTTTGTGCCTCGTGGACTTTTGATTCTTCCCTAATCTGAAGAGCTACTTCACTCATTTGCTGGCTCTGTTTGAATTCATACTGTGGGGTCAATTTAGATCCTAATCACGTAAGCTCATGGAGCCCTGTGGTCTTCCTCCAGGACTGCTCCTCCCTTCTGACCACGGCCACCTACTTGTTCGATCGGCGAACCCAGGGAAACAAGCTGTCCTGCTTCCTTAGTCAATTTCCCTTACTACAGAACTTCCAGATTTTCTCGGCAAGCCCTGCAGTTATGGGAATCCTGGTCCTGAGGACCTGCCTGCCCTCTGAAGCTTGGGCACCTGTGGCTGCAACTCCCGATACAGATCACCTTACCCGCACCTCTTCAGGGGGCATCCCCATACCATCCTTCCACAAAGTTGCACGCCCGGGACTCTGGGTCCCGCTTGGATGTCTGCTGCATAACACCCGTGTCCTGTTCATCCTTTCCTCTGGCACATGTCTCCTGTATCTGTTCGGACCTATTGTTGGACCTATGCCCATCATCAGAACAGCTATTCCCTGACATCACTCTACTCTCAGGCTTTGCTTGATGAGACTGATCTCTCTGTCAATGGTCTCACCCTGCCCCGACCCCAGGCCCCAATTCAAATGCTGGGGCTGCTCCTCTGTACCTTGTCACCTTTTGCTCCCGGGGGACCAGGATGTCCAGTCCTTCCCAATAAGCCCTGTAAAACACAAAACTCAGTTTGTTACAAAAACAACCAAGTGGACAAAGGGTATTAAAAGTTGGTCTAACACTGACACATTTTGAAGGTCATTTAATTCTAATTAAATCAGTCCTACAAGCTTGCATGTCTGCAGGCTGATACAGCAGCTGTATCCTGCTGATAAGCTCTTGCAAGGGTAAAATTTGTATTTGTGGTTGCTTTTCACCTTGGCCAACCACATTTAATGACCTTAATTGGAACCTTTTGATACATTTAAGAATTTAGCCTTGCTGTTTAAATGGCAATTTACATAACATTATGCCTCCTTAAATGAGCTATAATTTTGGCGGCGATCAACATTCTACATACTTCAAGACGCACAGACTTAACAGTGGGCAATGCACACTGACTCACGCAGTCTGCGTTTCTCCGACCAATGGAAAACAGCACTTAGTCCTAATTCTTTTTGTGAGAACAGAGTTAGCTATAATTTTCGCGGCCCCGTTCACAACTCTTTCTCTTAACTTTTAATTTCAGTCTAGAATTTGAAGACAGGTTTGTCCTCCGTAACTGTGGTAAAAGCATAAATGACAACATTTTAGTTATGGCAGGTCTATGGTTCAGAGAACCATTTAAGGCACGTGACTACGTTCCTGCGGGTGTGGTAAACGCCGTCTGCAGAGGAACTCCCAGAAGGGAAGAGTTAGAGGAGCGAAGACCTGAGCAGGTTTGCTATCTTTAGCAGATAAAAAATATAATAATTGGGACATTCTAAAAAAGTTGTTCATATGAACTTCAAATTTAGCTGCATGTCCTGCATTTTAACTGGCAATGCTAGACTTGAGCTTTACTTTATGAGAGACTGGACTTAACAGGTGGAAAAGGAAAAGAGATGCTGATGTGGGAAAACAGTGTGACCGGGGAGACCCAGGGGCCGTGATGCAGCATCTGAGGGGCAGTGAAGAAAGGTGCTGAGTAAAGTAGAGGGTATTTTAATTCATAAAAGAGAATAAAAATAAATGGAATCTGATGATCCTTGACCTATTATTTTTCCCTATAGAAAATAAAGTCTTAGCTTATGGTGCTTAAGAATGTAAGGGTGTAATGATATAAATATCTCTTCCAAAGGTAAATGGTAAAAAATTACAACTAAACATGGAATGTTCTCTTATATCCAACTTCTATTTACATAGACTAGCTTAACTTCAGACTGATTTCTGGTCTGGCAGAATTCTGATGACAAATCTCCACAACCTTGAGCGAACTCAGGTAAAAACCCGAGACGGGGGTGCTACTTTTCTGGGCCACAGCTGGATAATCTACACAGAAGCCCAGAGAGCAAAAAGCAATGAGAAACATCAGTTCACCTTCCACCATTCCAGCAGGTATGCACTCTGAGCGGAGAGTTTTAGCAAATACTCACGGGGGCTCCCATTGGGCCTGGATCACCTGGAAGGCCTGGAATTCCTTGAAGACCCTAGAAGAGATAGTTTCTACCATAACATCTATTATATCATTGAAAATAAGTCATAGTTAATCAAATATTTTGACTATTGAAAATTATACATCTGTGTTGGCTCGTCAAAAAACATGATATAAGGCACATTACCAATACTCGTTTTCAGAGAGTAAGTAAGGATAGTGAGCTTAAATGCTGTGATATGGAATCTGTAACAAACGAATTTAATGTGTTTGGCGATTCCTGGAGCACTTCTGACTCACAGAGCCTCCCATCAACAACAGCATCACTGAGAAGGCGGCCGGCACTGTTAAAGCATGGGACACAGCTCTCGGACTGGCAGGGCGCCATCGAAGAAATGTGTGACCACACCAATGCTTCGTTCCACCAGTGGAAACACGGAATGTGTTCTGTGATACAGCATTTAGTTTAGCTGGCCAGTTCATTACAAGAAGGAATTTGGCTCGTTGGTGAACTTAAATTTGGAAACCTTTAATAGCTTAAGCATAAAAAAATGAATGGGTATCCCCTCCATTGCCTCCTAGGACCTGTGGAATAATGCTAATTACCCTGGATAGGCTTTAAGTTGGTGATACATTTATATAATCAAGAAAGGACTGGCAAGATTAACTGGTAACCTGGGTAATGAATTTTGTTCCTTTACCGAGGAGGTCAAGAACAGAATACTAGTTAAATAAGTTACATGTGATCCATACCATAAGATTTGGGCAACTATTAAAACCATATTTAGGCAAACTATTGTATAACATGGAAAAATAAAAGTTGCAAAATGTTACATAGAGTAGGGTTCAAATTATTAAAAATATATAAATGCACTTAATAAAAGATGAGAACAATAAATAGAGGTTCACCATGCCTTATCTGGAAACTTCAGTGTCAGATGTGTTTCAGAGTTCTGATTTTTCAGATTTAAAAAAAATAAAGGTGACACAGTGCTCATAACGTATACTCTGTAACATGTCCGGTTGTATCTAAGGCCGCATCCTCCAATAAACACACAAATACTTCTGTAGCAGAACTTATGGTGTTCTCATTGAGGGGAATAAATAGCCCATTTCTATGTGAGTTCAAGTCAAGTTTTGCTGTCAAATGAGTCTGCTGCAAACTTGGAAAAAATTTCCAGGGTTTTCGGAGGCTTTTGAGCTTTGGAATTGTGGAGAAGGAGCTGTGGACCGTAATGTCCCTATTACCGACAGTTCTTCCTGGAGTGTGAAAACAGAAATAGCTTCTTTTTTTTTTTAATGCTTCTGTGTGTTTCCAAAATTTTCTATAATCAACTTAGATGACTTCTAAAATTAGGGAAATATACTTTTAAAAGTACCCTTTTGTTATTTTAGATAACCATATGATGCAGGAAGTTGTATATTAGATGGTTTCACTCTTTCAGAATTTAATTTTCTTTACGGACTGATCTTTTTATATTGCCAAACCATTCATTGTTGTAATGAAATTCCTTTACCTTTTACTGTGATGCAATATGTATTTTTATACACATTATAAA
The DNA here is from genome assembly GCA_007922815.1 of Macrotus californicus. Taxonomy (NCBI): domain Eukaryota; kingdom Metazoa; phylum Chordata; class Mammalia; order Chiroptera; family Phyllostomidae; genus Macrotus; species Macrotus californicus. The sequence goes on along the minus strand of VMDR010011205.1, from coordinate 14,797 downwards.
TATTAGGTGAGGTGACATTGGTAAAATTACTGCATCTTTATTTATGAAATTTCTATAGGACCAAGATTCTGTAAGATCAAGGTTCTTTGCATAAATGGGTTCAAGGACCAAGCTCTGACAGACCCGTCTATCTAATGCCGAGTGGGATCATATGTTACTTCAGGTATTTTCACATGGGATGACGTGAAGAAATGCTGAAAAGAATCTCCTTGAAGATGCTGAAGTTCCTCGTGTAATAAGAGCCTTGGGTAAAATCTTAGGTATGCTTGTGTCAAAGAATGAGATGTGTTGTTTACACCTGGAAATTTTATTCTCCCTTTAAAAAGTTTGTTTCAAAGATTTTATTTATTTTTTTAGAGAGAAGATTAGGGGAGATGGTTAGGGAGGGATAAAGAAAGGGAGAGAAACTTGGATCAGATGCCTCTTGCACGGCCCCAAGTGGGGACCTGGTCTGCAAGTCAGGAATGTGCCCTGACTGGGAATCGAACCTGAGACTGCAGGCGGACACTCAATCTGCTGAACCCCTTGCTGAACAGCCAAGGATCTCCCTTCCTTTGAACTTCTCTTTTACGTTTTCCTATGGGCTTACACTTTGGGAATGCAAAAACCAAGGGGACTTGTGGGCTAATTCTGCTTTTCCTTCCGCTGCATTCCTCCTTTGAGGCGATGATCACAGCTCCATGCTTGAATGGGAGGTGAGATGAGAGGGGAAATGGGAAATACAGAGACAAAAATGCCATAGATTCATATCTCAAAATAGCTTCCAGCCACACAGAGTTGATTTTGAGCTGAATAAAGGTGAAACCATCAAAATTAATGCAATATTTTTGTTTTATTAAAACAAATCCATTGGTCCACCTTGCACTTTGAAGTCATACTTCTGGCATCATTAGAAAACAACCGTGTGGTGACTGCTTCGGGGAAGAGAGGGGCGGGCGGGGGTGGGAAAGGGTACAGGGGGTGATGAGTGGTGATGGAAACAAACAAACAAATAAACAATGTGGACATACTCTCTCTTCAAGATGATGTCATCCTCGCGGGCAATGCTGTGTGTGAGTGTGTGCACACACATGCACAGACATGTGTGAATAGTGTTCATTAGCATAGTGAGTGTAGGGGCGCTTTTCACCCCCCAACCATTCACTTGTTTGCAGGTGTATAAGCAGAAGGAAAACATTTCCTTTGGAAACGGCACTTCTAAATATCTGGAGATTATAAATGCTAGACCACAAACTGCCTTGCCTCAAAATACCCACATCTTCATAAAACTCTCTCTCTATGTACATGTACAAAATATGCACACATATGTATTCCTTTCTTTTCTTTTTAGTTGCAACACGGAATCAGAGTGGAGATGCTAAGTAGGTCTTTAGGTAGTCGGATTTATAAACTTGGGATTCACTAACCTTTGATGACCACATTAAACTTTAAAATAAACCTCAGTCCATAAATTAAAAAAAATCATTCTCAGCAGTCTTTTTCTGAACAAGCTGAAATTTTGTAGTCGGGGTAAAAGTTACTAGGGAGGCCTAAAGGGCAATAAGGTAATTTTAGAGGACGAGATGGCCATTAAAGAAGACAAATGCATAGTAAAGAGCAGGACAGTCAATTTAGCATATAATGCCAGACTAAAATACAAATTAAAATTTATGCACAGATATTCAGGGACCACTAAGTTCTTTCCCCACTCTGATATTTTGGTTTTGCAAGTGCTTGCTCAGTTGCTACCAAGAATATTTATTTGTTTATTGTGATCATTTATGGGTGACAACATTTTCATGTCCTACTTTTAAGTTATTATCCTGAAATATTGTAGGGAGGCCTGAAGTCCAAGCAAGAATTTACTCTGTAAGAGGTGTGTTCTATTAGTTGCTTACTAGTTGCTACCTTGAGCTCTGCAACAACAACTGCAGAGACAGAGGATAATGTCACTTTTCTAAGAGCAATAAACAGGCAACACCTCTCTCTAAGTTCCCAGATGGATTAAATTGAAGATGTAATAATTAGAAGTCCTCAAAGAGATGGGGTATCCCCCTTAGTCTCTTCTACTATGAGTACAACAGGTATTGGAGATTTGGTAGGATTAGCTATTATGTACATATTAAAATAGTATAGTGTATGAGCCAGTTAGAAATGTATGTAGTCTTGGTCTCTTTCATTGCCTTTAGTCAACAAATTATAATTTCAGGTAGTATATGAGTCTAAGTAGCAGACAAGATGGTATTTACTACTTCCCATCTGTCTGAGGGGCAAATGTTGCTTTGCCACATTGTGCCCCAAATGGTCCAGCTGAGCCAGTATGTTACTTCAAGTTTATCCATGTAATTTTGAAGAAACAACGGAAAAAAATCACCTTCTCAGCTTGCTGGAATTCCCTATGTAATAAGAGTCTTGTGAAAAATTTTGTGTACTCTGTGTTAAAGAATCCATAAGGTGTACTTAAGAAAAAACACCCTAAGATAGTAGAGGAATAATAACAATCGATTTCAGTTCACCAAGAGGATGAAGTATCCCATTAAATCAATACAAATTAACATCTAATAAATTTAACTTAGAGTCACTTATAAAAAGCCTGAATTACAATTATTTCCTGGTCTTTTTGTTATTACCTTCTCAATTGCCTCTAAAGCCTGCCTCTTGAGTCCAGGCAGTTAACAGCTGTTAGACTGTTCGAATCAGACACTGTGCTTGTGCTTTGGTAGAACTTTGTATGGAGCATGAAGAAGCAAAAGCTCAATAACTCTTATTTATTTTGGAAATAAAATGCCTTTACTGTTTTATTTATGAATGGAAATAAATATTGTATTTCTTTGTTCTTTAATTTTTAACTCAGAAAAATTCAAGAGCCAATCCCCAATTTTCTGGAATACAATCAGTATTAATGAAAAACAATAACACAATAATAATTTATAATGTGAAATATAACTCCAGCTCAAAAACTAGATCTACTTCATATCGTTATGATTTTCTGCACTAACATCAAGGTTAATATATGCCAGATGGCTTACTTACTTTCATTAAGAATTATTAGTATCAGAACTGTTTAACTAACAACAATTCATCATCCTAATTGGTTTTTCTGAGTTAATGTGAGTTATGCAGAAAAAGAATGATATCCTGAGCATCACCATGGCTTGGAGGCAGAAATTATACCATCATCTTAGAAACACATTTGACTTTGAACCTTAGTCTGGGGGAAGGCAGCTGATTTAAGCTAGTGCAATCAGATCCTTCTCTTCCAAGAGTTTGAAAGTTGAGCAGAGACATTGACAAACCAAGGTCATTAAAGTTGAGTCATGTTATAAAGGGTCCCAGAGAAGTTCTGCTGAGTTTTGGGAGCTATTTTTTTAAAGATTTTATTCATTTATTTTTAGAGAGGGGGAAGGGAGGGAGAAAGAGAGGGAGAGAAACATCATTGTGTGGTTGTGTCTCTCATGCCCCTACTGGGGACCTGGCCCGCAACCCAGGCATGTGCCCTGACTGGGAACCAAACCCGTGACCCTTTGGTTTGCAGGATGGCACTCAATCCACTGAGCCACACCAGCCAGGGTGATGGGGGCTATTCTTATCTCTAGGGCTGGTTGTTAACTATTCTTTCAATTCTACCAGCAGCTTTGGAATACTTGTCAGTGAATCTCCCCTTCTCCAACCCCTTGCTTTTATTTTGAGAGAGCTGGGATTATCATCTGCTACATGAAAATACAAACATAGTAACTGATATATTAACTTTGTGCTTCAATTTCTGTCTTAAAAACTAGATCATTGGTAATAAACCTAAACATGTTATTATTTAAAATGTGCTAACATTTGCAAATACCTACCTAAGTCATTGTTTTTATTTGTGGTAGCATTAAACATGAGCTCTAGAAAAAATGATGCCTTTCTTTTGTTGAGCTACAAAGAGAATCAATAAGAAAATCTGCGTTATCAGAGAATAACATCTTACCTCGTCGCCTTTTCCCCCAGGTATCCCAGGGTAGCCTCGTTCTCCTTTGCTTCCCTAAAAAGACAATAGATCCAGCCAGTATACTCAATCATTTTGTCATCTTTTGAAACAATGACAATATCTCTTCTCAAGACACTTGGGCCATGTAATTTGGGCAGAATTAGGGAACAAACAAATGACATTTGTAAATGGTTCTATACCAATTCTTCAAAATATTTTTGCAAAAAGTAGTATATATTAAAATGGGTTTCCTTTTTTCACACTGAATTGGAGGTCACACAAAGGAGAGTGAAGACTTCCTTACCTTTGGTCCCTCTCTGCCTGGGATTCCTGGAGGGCCCCGTGGCCCTGTGTCTCCCTAGAGAGGACAGGAGAGCAACAGATCTGAGAGAAGGTACTGTGTGTCACCCACGTGCCCATCAACATTCCGCCCGCCTTCTTACCTTCTGGGCCACAGAATCATACTTTCCAGGCTCACCAGCGCCTCTGTCTTCTCCTTTGTTGCTTTTCAGGGCGGGGACACTGGTTTGGCAGTTGCCACAAAAGTTCTAGTGAGTTTAAAGATAAGGTGACTGAGAGACTCTTCAAAGCCATCTACAAAAGTGAGGCCTGATCAAATTTGAAGTTCTATCTGAACTTTTGTCAGAGGTAAGTGATACAGCAATTGCTATGCCACCACTTTTAGAAACTAAATTTATCCAGTTTGAAAAGACTACTTCCTGTGAGGCAAAAGGTACTGATGAATCTTGTCAGTGATATCTGTTTATGACACTGGTGAGCTTCTATTGAAGAAAACTTGTCTATGATGATATTTAAAAAGAAAACTCTAAATAAATAAGGAAAAGACATGTAAGTCAAGAACACAGGCTGAGTTTCAATTGCTCAGCAGCCTGTTCAAAAGCAGAGGTGGCATTAAAGTTTGGAATAACCGTCAACATTACAGAGCTATACAACCAATAGCATAAATCCTTAAAAGAGAAAGAAAAAGCTGTGAAGAAATGATTTTTCTTTCTGAGAGCAAAATTAGTTGGAGAACCATACACACAGTTTACCAGCATTTTATTTGTCAGTGGAAGCACTCATGTGAGAAATAATTACTTGAGTGATTGGGACTTGGCTTCTATGTCAAATGCAAGTACAGATAGGAAATCTAAGTGGAATTACCTTTCCATTGCCTTCTCTGTAACCTTTAGCTGATCTGGAAAGGCTTGAATTTAAGTGTCTGAGCTCACAAGATAAATTTCTTATCACATAGTTAAAGAAAAAGTGTCTGTGGAAAGCCTTAGAAAGGTTTATTTTTAAATAAATTGTTAAATAAGAATATGATCAGGAAAGGCACAGAATAGGGACCATTGAATGGGGAGAAGGTTTAGTTTTAACAGCTGACAGAAGGTAGAACAATATAAGCCTCTACCCTGTCATCCTTTTCACCAAAGGGAAGAATGTTGAAATGTGAAAAGGGAACTAAAGATTGCTGTTGTTGAAGTTAGCAAAAAATTTGCCCATGACGATTCAAATTCAATATTTTTTTAAAGATTTTATTTATTTATTTTCAGAGAGGGGAAGGGAGGGAGGAAGACAGGGAGAGAAACATCAATGTGTGGTTGTCTCTCATGCACCCCCTACTGGGGACCTGGCCTGCAACCCAGGCATGTGCCCAGATTAGGAATCAAACCAGTGACCCTTTGGTTCTCAGGCAGGTGCTCAATCCACTGAGCCACACCAGCCAGGGCTCATGTTCAATATTTTTGACCCAGTGAATAGTAGCATAAGTCTGGTTTCAAAAAAAAATATGCTCCTTGGAAGACTAATTTTGTATGATATTAAAAAGATCTAAAGCAATTTATCTAAAAAAAACAAACGCTGGGCTAAAGAGTTTTCGTTAAGGTGGCCTTCCTTACAGCCGGGACATGGTGATAGATAAGGGAGCTCAAGGGTTCAATGTTTCCCAAACTAATTTTAACACCAGGATCTTTCCACAGAGTTAATATGCTGGTAGAGGAGTTAAAAAATACATATATAATTGTAGATGGCCCCTTATATCTGAAAACTATGATGAGAGAGAGGTCTGAGGACTTATGAGAACCAAAAAAGTTTTCCTACTTGGAAAAGTATAAGATGAACTATTGTATCTGTAGGCATACATATAAATGTGCTATATCAATACCAAGCAAAACCTTGGCATATCAGTATACAATAGCATTTTAGAATGGGTTACTCAATTGATTATTTTAATAAAATATAAGAGATAGTAATCATTATGAGTCAATAGAATTTTCTAAGAGGCATTTCAAACTGACCTCATTTTTTCTTTTTTTGTTTAGGGTTACTAGAATGGTAAATTAAGGGAAACTAAATTTCATTAAGCTTCTTGAAAAAATATCTTAAGATTTTCTTGTGAAGAGAATAAGGATGTACCAATTATTAGCCGATACACAATCTCATTCAAAGAGGGAATGATACACAATGAACCCAGAGGATGGTCTTTGACAGGTATCACTTGGGCCTGGAATTATTTCAGTTTTTTTCAATATTTTAATCAAAGATATTTTTGAAAACAGAAATCAGGATGATCAAGTTTGCTAAAGACTCAAGACAGACAAGGAGAGCTCATCTGTTGGGTAACAGGATCAGGATTTAAAATGGCATTATTAAGTTGACCTAATGGATCCAACATCCAATGTAAATTACCATATTAGATTTTGCCTTGGGGAACTTCATGTTTCCCTACTCTATTGAATACAGTTGGTTGGGACAACCAGTCAAGATGTCCTGCCCACCTCTCGCTGCCAATCAGCTCTCATGGGTCTCAGAGCCTCGGCTGAGATGCTAGGAGTGGCACAATGGCACGGAACATTTATTATAGGGGTGCTGCCCTGATGAAACTATCTACTTCTGAGACCCTTGGAGTCCTGGTCCCTTTTCCTGTCAGAGCCTATTCACAGTCTTTTTGTCTATTCTGTGAGCCACATCATATTCTATGGGGATGTTCATTTCTGCTTAAGTGTAGAAATTTTTGATCCTCAAAGAATGGTATTTGGGAATGATATAAGACTTACAATTCTGCTATTTATAACATTACTGCTCTTGAAAAGAACCTAAGACAATGTCTGAAGACCTATATTCCTGTGTTAACGTTACACATACTAGTTGTGTGAACCGGAGTAAGTTACTTAACTAACTTCTGGAACTTCAGTCTCTCATCTGCAAATGGGGACACTACCACAGCCTAGACACATAGGGTAGTTGTGAGGTTGAGTGAGAGGCCATGAGTAAAGTAGCACATTGCCGAGCATGTGATTGTAACTCACTAAATATAAGATTTCCCTGAAACTCCCGTAAATATTCTTTTGTGACTTTTAAGAAAACGTTGGCTTTTGAAGGTATTAAAAGCTTCTATATTTTTATATATTGATATTCATATGTACATTTATATATCTATTCTCAAAACTTTAATCACCTAACAAATATATATACTAGAATTCCTGAGTCTTTTGGATTTAACAAATATTCCTGCCTGCCTACTATTATGTAAGTCATTGTGCAAAGTCGTTGTGCATTGGGCAGGTGCTAGGAATATAAAATAAATCACATATACACACAGCTAGCCTAAGCATATGCATGTATATTTGTGTGTGTACACGCATACACTCCCCATTCATACACAGACAGATAAAACACATAAAGTTTGAATACAAGGTTTGAATATAAGGAAGACAAACTTTCCTCTGGGTTCACTCAATCTTAGCACACCACAAAGAAACACACAAATACACAGCGTTACAGGCACCCCATTCTTGTTCTTCCTCCATCTGTTTTACACAGGGAAGTACTGGAGAAAAAAATGGTAGCAAGATTTATTCCCTATGAGTTGGAAACAGGTAGACCTGTATATTTTTTTAATTCAATAGAGGTGTTAGGGCAGTGGCTGGCTTTGGAATTTTAGAGTTCATTTTGTAAAATCCCATGCCATCAAACCTCAGCCTCGCAAGCTGCCTGTTTATTGAGCAGCACAGGTTTTCATCCTCGGTCTGGACAGGGCAGAGACTGGGAGAAGGACAGGGTCTCTCAGTGGTGAGCCGGGGTGAGTAAGTGCCCGTCAAAAGAGGAGAGAATGAGCTACTCCATTCAGTGAGTGTCAGTGACACCACTCTTCCCTGGAGCTCAGCTCAGAACTACCGTCTCTCCCCTCCCCCACCCTTCTACAACCCAAATGAGATGGGGGCCATGAGGAGAGTAGAGGGATTAGTGGAAGGGGCGCAGGGTACATAGAAATACATGTTTCTTTTTCTATCTTATATATGTTCTGCCATTTAAAAATTGAATTTTAGTGTAGGCTAAGCAATTAACTCAATTTCTGATATAGATTTCCTTTCTGATTTTTCCTGGAAATTAACACATAATTTCTTACATGGCAACAAAGTACCTTGAGCAAAACACCGATGTCTCCCAAAAGAGGAAGTGCAATCTGTGGTGGAGAAAGAAACAAATACATGTATTTGTACATGCACAGGCACCCTGGACAATGCACACATACAATGCAGTGTCGACATTTCTGAGAAAGAGTCTTTATTCCTCTACTATGAACCCCCAAATGCACGCATATTATTGCTTTGATTCTGCATCTCTATTTTATATTTTCATGACCAGGGCAAGCAGCCTTTATGCCAACTCTAATATATTATTGGTTTTACACTTGCTCTTAGCCAAAAGGCTGAGAGCACTTTATTGTTAGTTTTAAATAATGCATAAAGGTAAATCATTTATTAAAAAAATACTCCTCTGCCAGGCAAATTATCAGGTTGTTGAGAAATATGAAAATTACTGGATGAGTTTGCCTTAAAGTTCTTTCTCATTAAGTTCAAAAGAGCCTATGTATGGTTGAAGTGATGGGCAAGACAGACACTGAGGGAATTCAGGCAGTGTTCTGGCCTTATGTCTTACATTGCCCTTCCAAAGAGACACTGTAAACCCAAGTACCACTTTACAAGATTCCCAGATGATGTACCATGATTTGTTCAAGGGTGGAGTTAAATTATGGCCAACATATGCCTCTGTATGTAGCTAATAAAGGCACATAAGGCCCAACCAGTGTGGGACGTGGAAGGATTTGTGAGGCTTAGAAATGAGAGGCCAGATTTGGATTTTATTACACAAAACTCTTAATACAATGTCATGTACCATCAGGCCTCTCAAATTATAGCTGCTGATTCCGAAGCTATCTAAAGGGATTTCACTGTCACTCAAAGAAAGGTTTAGCCTAAAATAAAACTTTGGAACACACATTTAGTGCCTAAATTCATTTTGTAAGAGCTCATTCAAGCCACTTTTTGTAATTTAATCATTTCATCATTTTCAAACCTGAGAATCAACGAATCTGTACCATATTGTAAGTAACTTACCTGCAAACTTCTATTTAGAGAAATAAAATTCATTTAGTCACCAGCATTAGAAAGAATAGAAATTGTGGCTATATATTTTAACTCAATTTTCCATGGGATTGAGACATTATATGCCAAGGCTCAGCCTGGGGCAAAATTGTACAGCTGAATTATACCCTTAGGAAATAAGTATTCATCACACACACAAAAATGCTGATGCAGCTTGAATTTTTTTTCCCTTCTACAAAATAACGGGGACAAACAAAATCACCAAGCAGTCACCGAGCATTCTAATTAGTTCGGACAGCAAAACCTGCTTGGTAGGCTGTTTGGCTTCTGGGTGTATTAAGGATACATAAATCAGGCAGTCTGTCAACCTACCGGGTCACCTGGGGGGCCTGGAAGACCTGGCTTTCCATCTTTCCCTGGAGCTCCCTGAAAGTGGAAACATCATGCTCAGATCTTGGCATAGTGGCACGGGGGCAGATTAAAACAAGTATGGCGGGAGGAGTGGTCAGGACTGTCCTTACATGATTCCCTGGAGTTCCTGGCAATCCAGGGAGCCCTCGAGGACCCTGCAGAAGGGGGAAAATAGTTACTTATGAGTCTTTCAGTAATTTCCCCCAAGTAGAAAATTGGATTTGCTGTGCCAAATAACTTGATTAAGTAGCTTACCTGAATACCTGGCGCTCCAGCTGGTCCTTGGGGGCCCTAAGTGGAATGAGATCCAATGATCAGAATTCTGCCAGGAATTTCCATAAATTATCCAAGTGGACTGAAAGGCTAAGTATTACAATTTACTTAGTGGAACAACAGGGCTTGCCACCATGCACATTCTGAAAACTCTCTGGAAAGTCAGCTCAAGGCTTCAGGGTGACAGGTAAACACTTAATTAGATGCCTGTTGCTGGAAACATCAACATGATTTTGCTCAGGCACCTGGGTGTCTCTCTCCATACCATCATCTGTCCCTGTGCCTTCACGGACGCACAAACAGTGCATCCAGATTCTATCTATTCAGAAACTGACTGCCCACAGGGTAACCAGATCAGGCTTTCCTTCCCCTTCTGATGTCTACTTTGTGTCATTTCTGTTTAAAGAAATTTCCAGGACCAGTGTTCAGTGACAGGAGTAAGAAGTAAAACATTAATCAGTTGTTTGTTTCTACTTCAGCAAGTGGGAATTTGGGAATTTGGTAAGTGGGTGATTATCAGTGACCCTAGTGATGACATGTCTAACCCTAGTACCTGAGGTCTGTCTGGAAAAAGTCCAACCATTGTTAATACAACAAGAATGGCTTGCATGACATCGATACAACCTGGCAGCCAAAGAGAGTGGACTGGAATGCACATGTGTGAACAATGACGACTTCACTGTACTAGTCATTGGGGGTGGTAGATGCCACTGAGTGAGCATGTGCACTGTGTGGCTGTCGCATTCAGGAAGACTGAGCTAGTAGAGCAATGAATCTGCATCAAATTTTGAGTTAAGCTTGAACATTCCTTCGCAGAAACTACTCAGATGATTCAGAAGGCCGTAGCTATGGGCAACTGGTGATTGGCAGCTTCATCATGACAATGTGCTCATTCCTGCATCATGTCTCTTGCAGACTTTTTGGTGAAATACCAAATCACCCAGGTGACTCAGCCCCCCTATTGCCCAGATTTGGCACCCTGTAACATCTGGCTTTTCCCCAAACTAAAATCACCTTTGAAAGGGAACAGATTTCAGACTGTTGATGAGATTCAGGAAACACAACACGGCAGCTGACACTGATTGGGAGAACTGTGTGAGGTCCCAGGGTGCCTGCTTTGAAGGGGACAGAGGTGTCATTGTCCTATGTACAATGTTTCTTGTATTTTGTATCTTCTTCAATAAGGGTTCCCGTGTTTCACAGCACGGGGCTGGATACTTTCTGGACAGACCTCCGATGACCATGGACCACTGAATGAGGCACCGACAACGTAAGTAAAGAGCCGGTTTCATGAACCACTCACAGACATTTCCTTTCTTATTTATTTATTTTTTTAATTACTTTATTGTTGTTCAATTACAGTTTGAATTTTCTCCCCATCACTCTCCTTTCTTATTTTTAAAAATAAATATTCACGTCACTGTTATTGTCAAAGCTACTTCTACTCCCCTTCTATTTATACTGTGTTCTTACTATTTTTTATTTTTTGCTTCAACCTGTTCCACTCCCTTAAAAATTTTCCAGTCAACTTTTTAAAATTTTGTTTAATCTCCCACCTCCAAGGGTATTTTATACTCTTGCTCTGGAAAACCAAACACCAGTCACAAACACCATAGCCACTCACTACTCACACTTTCTTTTAGCTCTCACTGTAAGTTCATTACAGGACCCATTTCCCAAAATTAATGTCATTAAAGTAAACATATATTTCCATTTTTCTTGTTCCAGAATCTTCATGTTTTCAGTAGCAAATAAAAAGCTTTTTTGCTTATTACTATTTAGTCAATAAGAAGGTATACAATGGTCATTATTATCAGGCCCTGTCCTTATAGCTAAAACATGTCGAAAAACTGCCTATTCTTTGTCTTAACCATTAAAATGATGTCTATTCTATCTTCTTTAAGATAATACTTAGAGATTTTTGCTATCCTATTCATACATGCTCTAGCCACTTTAAACTTTAACTTTTATTTTATTTTAGTTAACAGCAAATAATTTGGCTTCCGGCCAAGATGGAGGCATAGGTAGACACACTGTGCCTCCTTGCACAACCAAAAGAAGGACAACAGCAAATTTTAAAACAAAAAACAACCAGAACTGACAAAATTGAACTGTATGGAAGTCCGACAACCAAGGAACTAAAGAAGAAACTTTCATCCAGACTGGTAGGAGGGGCGAGACGGGCCGGGTGAAGAGGACTCGCACGGCGGAGTGGCAGCAGGTGGATTGGGAAAAGACGTGGCTGGCCAGGAGAGGTGGCGACTATGGACCAGGTGTCCCACTCCCTCGTGAGGATAAACTGGAAGGAACAACTGGGGAGCAAGACAAACCTCGCTTCCAGACAAACCAGAGTTCCAGCTCGGGGAAACAAAGCCTCAAAGCCTCTGTTTGAAAGCTCCTGTGGGGATTGAGGTGGTGGCAGAGGGAGAAACTCCCAGACTCACAGGGGAGCTCGTTGGAGAGACCCACAGGGTCCTAGAGTGTATACAAGCCCAGCCACTGGGAATCAGCACCAGAATCAGCACCAGAGGGTCACAATTGGACTGTGGGTAGTGCGAAAAGTCACTGAAAACCAGCAGAGAGTGGAACAGGCGCCACTGCTCCTTTTCGATCCCCTCCCCCACAAACAGCGTCACTACGCAGCAGCAGCGTGGGTTGCCCCGCCCTGGTGAACACCTAAGGCTCCGCCCCTTACTACGTAATAGGTGCACCAAGACAACAAAAATGGCCCAAATGAAAGAACACATCAACGCTCCAGAAAAAATACAACTAAGCGATGAAGAGATAGCCAACCTATCATATGCACAGTTCAAAACACTGGTAATCAGGATGCTCACAGACTTGGTTGAATTTGGTCACAAATTAGATAAACAAATGAAGGATACAATAAGGGAAATGAAGGAAAATGTACAGGGAACCAACAGGGATGGGAAGAAAACCAGGATTCAAATCAATGGTGTGTACCAGGAGAAAGAAAGAAACATTCAACCACAACACAATGAAGAAACAAGAATTCAAAAAAATGAGGAGAGGCTTAGGAACCTCCAGGACGTCTTTAAATGTTCCAATATCCAAATCATAGGGGTGCCAGAAGGAGAAGAGGAAGAGAAAGAAATTGAAAACTTATTTGAACAAATAATGAAGGAGAACTTCTCCAATCTGGCAAAGGAAATAGACTTCCAGGGAGTCCAGGAAGCTCAGAGAGTCCCAAAGAAGTTGGACCCAAGGAGGAACACACCAAGGCACATCATAATTACATTACCCCAAGATGAAAGATATGGAGAGAATCTTAAAAGCAGCAAGAAAAAAGGAGACAGCAAGCTACAAAGGAGTGCCCATCAGACTGTCAGCTGATTTCTCAAAGGAAATCTTACAGGCAAGAATGGGCTGGCAAGAAGTATTCCAAGTCATGAAAGGCAAGGACCTACAACCTAGATTACTCTATCCAGCCAAGCTATCATTTAGAATGGAAGGGCAGATAAAGTGCTTCCCAGATAAGGTCAAGTTAAAGCAGTTCATCATCACCAAGCCCTTATTCTATAAAATGTTAAAGGGACTTATCTAAGAAAAAGAAGATCAAAAATAGGAACAGTAAAATGACAACAAACTCACAGTTATTGACAACTGAACCTAAAACAAAAACAAAAACAAACTAAGCAAACAACTAGAACAGGAACAGAATCACAGAAATGGAGATCACAAGGAGGTTTATCATCAGGGGAGTGGGTGGGGGGAGAGGAGGAAAAGGTACAGAGAATAAGAAGCATAAATGGTAGGTAGAAGATAGACAGAGGGAGGTTAAGAATAGTGTAGGAAATGTAGAAGCCAAAGAACTCATATATATGACCCATGGACATGAACTAAAGAGGGGGTGTGTGGGGGGGAAGTGGTGTGCAGGGTGGAGGGGAGGGGGGAAGATGGGACAACTGTAATAGCATAATCATTAAAATATATTAAAAAAGGAAAAAAACAAATAACGTATAATAATCTAATATTAGGTGTTCTTATGATCTCACAGACACTCGCTGGCACTTTTTACATGTACAGAACAGAGACATAGGAGGCTACATCACCGCTTCTGTCCTAGAGCCAGGATCTGTGCGATGGGAGCGTGAGTCAGTGCACCGCGAGCGCTCTCGCTGCGCCCGCTGACATGACCTCGGTGCCGTTTCATTCTCTCCCTCTGACTAGTGTGTACTGGTATTTCCTTCTTGGACCATTTTATGCTTTTCTCCTTTTCAACTTTGTCACTAGATTTTATTTCACAATTTGGAATCAACAGGGTTTCAAAAGCTCAACTGAATTTCACTTACTGTTCGGCCAGGAATTCCTGCCCCTGGAGGGCCTGTGTCACCTGGGGAACCATGGACGCCTGGCAGTCCCCTTTCACCCTGTAAAGTGAAACGCTTCTGTTAGTGTAAGGCTCGAGGGATGTGACTTTTCTTGCTGTATTTTATTAATTATTAATTATTTAAAAATTATCTATATATTTTTATACCTTTGGTCCACGTGGACCAGGTGCTCCAGGATTTCCATCTAATCCCTCAAAAAAAAAGAAGAAAAGAAGACATGAGTACATTTCGTTTTTCAAAAAGGTTAAAAACATTTCAGAAATTATAATTCAAAAGTGTCTTATTGCTCTTCATCTTTCTTGAATAAACCTTTTTCTATAAAAAAATAGCAAATGAGGAATACAAATTTCATTAGGTTATGGGTTTTGTAGAGTTGCACTAAAATGTGTTTTCATCTTTAAAGTAAGGCATCTGAGAGCAACAGG
>VMDR010011204.1:0-29030 GCA_007922815.1 Macrotus californicus | reverse complement strand
TATAAATTTAAAACCAGAAAAAAGTTTTGTGAAAAAATCATATGTTGCCATCCCTCATGCATGATGAGGGAGAGAATTAACTTTCTTTTAGGGAGCTACAGACACTCTAAATGGAAGGCTAATAGATACTATTATTGATGGCGATGCACATATGCTCTAGAGGCAGTGGGAGTTTGACCCATGGTTTGCTGAAATATGGACTTACACAGCCTGCAGTGAGCACCCAAGCCCAGTGTCTTCAGCATATGCTAGAGGAGAGGACAGGTGGGTGAAGGATATTAGGAAATTCACAAAGCATAATCTTCAGACAGTGACAGCCATGAAGAAAGAGGGATCCTCTGTAAATTCTTACAAATTACACACGACACAGACCATGCAGGCTTGCAGGCATTTGGCAGAGTTAAGTACAAGGTGTGAGGACTTTCTTGGTATGTAATTCAACTTTATTCGATGATTGGGGAAGGTAGATACTGGGCAAAAAGTCACCATTTTTGAAAGTAAGCATTCCTTCCCATGCTTTTCTCTCAAAGGATCATAACATAACTGTTCTAAAATAAGGCCATTGGGACTGATGATGCCTTAAACATAGCAGAAATATAGATATGAATCTCCTCTAAACACTTCCTGAGTGCCAAATTAACCAGCCCCCCCCCCCCCCCCCAAAAAAAAGAATAGAATCCTAAAGATAACATCTTCAACAATATTAGATGACAGGGAAACCTCAACTATTCTAGCACAAGGTAGGTGTAGCCAAGATTAGAAATTATTTGGTAGAAAGCAGTGTAGAGGAGGTAATAACAAAAAATTTAAAGTAAAACAACAATGAATCACAACAATCACCAATAGGAGAGGACTATAACTTGAACAAACACCTGGGCAGGTGGCTTTGAGATGGACTGGTGAAACTGGGAGCAGTCTTGACCAGTTTCAAATCAAGCACTGTAGCTCTGGTACTCAGCACCTGATATTCGCAGAAATATTCAGCACAGAAACTTTTCTGAAAGAACGTAACCTCAGCCCGAAGGAAGCCACGTGGAACATGAAGATCACTGGAATAAGAGAGGAAGAAGGTGCTGCTAACAGCTGAAAAGGCTGTAAGGGAAGCAGATGCAGGAAAGTGCTGCTGCCGGCACAGAAACTTCTCATGCTGCTTGTATGGCTTGGGAGCAAGGCCTGTGGAGCTCGAGGGCTGGAACAGAAGGAGGCCACCAGACATCTAGGAACAGATTTAGCTCTGAGATACAGAAATGGCCTCCAAGAGAGGGCTACTTTGAGAATTTGTACAACAGCAGGGGGAGCCCTAAAGCCGTGAACCTGGGAAAGCTACCCTGCCATACCCTCCCAGTCCCCAGGATCCCTTTCCCAGTCACTGGGGAAAACCTCCCTTCCCTTATATGGTGGGACAAAATTGGATGTGTCGTAAACTAACTCCGTACACAGTTATGAGCCAACACAAAAGGGAAAAAATCAAGGACAAAGATTCACCCACAGTCCTTAGAATCATGCTTAAAATGGGAATCTTGGTTTTTAAAAAAAGTTTTTTTGTATCTTCATGCTTCAGTATATATACCTGGATATTAGAAACCACATAGCTGACTTAGGTACTTTTCAGGCTTAGTTTTTAAAAAATACAACTCTTAATCTCAATTACAGAATTGAGAAGTCACAGAACAAGGCATGAGGTTGGAAATAGTGGGAGCCACCACGCCAGGGAAAGTGCTTCTCTCAGCGTCTTTTGCGGTGACCCCTTATCGGTTCACTTAGCAGACCAGCCATGGGTGGAGCTCTGTGCTGAGCCCTGGGGATGTGGAGATGGGCGGAGCCTGGTTCCTGCTAACAGAGGGCTTGCAGCATTGGGAGATGTTTCCCTGTGTGTCTCATCAGTTGAATACACGTGTGCTGAGCTTAGCTCTGAATAAATAAGGAATAACTGCACAAAACTGTGATAGAAATTTTTTTCAGTGCTGCAGAAGGACTCACCCTCCAGCTGGTAGTTGGATAAGGACTACTACTGGGGTGCACATGCATGTCTGCCCACACACACAGCACAATAACCTGTTTATGTTAAATATGCATTATAGAGAAACATGTTGAAGAGACAGAAAATTAAAAGCTTTTATTTTCTAATATGAAAAAGTAATGCATTTTATATATATATATATATATATATATATATATATATATATATACACACACACACAAACACACACACATATACACATATATTATTGCTGCTTAATATATATTGACCAATTCCCTAATTACCTGACTTGGAAAAAGCTTTTTCTCGTTGAGGTAAGTTATATTTGTTCAAAGTGGTCACATAATATTCAAGCTGTGTACTGACATCTAAGCAAAAATTATAAACTTGTGTATAATATTTTTATGTGAACTGAAGACATGGGGTTCTTTAAGAAATGACATTGAATATAAAACAGGATTGGTTTTAAAATAGTGCCCAAATGTCTAATTTATACCTCAGTTGTATCTAATAAGTCCTTTTTTCTTAATAAACCTAAACTTGTTTTTCTACTTTATTTGCAAAATATTCTTACAGATATTTGGATTCTAAGTATTGAATGCTAGCTCCTGTTGAAAGAAACCATCAGTCTCCATCACTAAGCTGAATAATTGACCTGGCAAATATTTCAAATCTAGCATCCCTTACACAGTTACATAAGGTTTTAAATTTGTTTAGCAGGAATTTCTTTTGTTTGGGTTTCAGATCTCTTTTACTTGCCTCTTCGACACTTAGTCAAGAATTTGTTTATTAAATTGCTGACTGTCAGCTTTTTTGTATTAATATTACACAAAAGATTTTGTTGTCACAAACATCGTGTCAAATATAGAAAATGCCACTCAGCACTCTTTCAGTTCTAAACTGTTTAAGATTTACGGAAGAATCTGACTCTGTCACTGTTGAGACTCAAAATTAAAGTTGATTCTGATCCACGGTGGTTTATAGTCTGTCTTTTATTGTAACAGTGCAGATTGCCCTACAGGAAGCTCATCCCCACTGCCCACTGATATGGGATGTTTACTTTGTAAATAAAAGGCTTTACACAGTGCGGGTGAACAACGACTGCATTCCCACCAGGAACATGCTCCTCACCCGCCATCCCAGTGCACCCACTCAAACACGGTGTAACTGGGCAGGGGACACTGAAAGGAAGTATGCATTTATGGAACACATCTCAGGAGACGTGGACGTACCCCTTCCAGCTCTTTTTGGGGACATTTCTCTCGCAAAACCCAGTGACTAAATTCCATAATCACTGACCTCTCAGGCCTATTGCTGTGCTGGCCACATTTTAGATTTCAATAAATATTGTTGAATAAATAAATAAGATGTTGTGTTTCTTATAAGCAAACAGAATAAGAAAAGCTTGTGAGAAAAATAGATTTCCATCAGAATTATATCATCTCCCTCCAAAATTCTCCACGGTTTTTAGATCTGGGGCTGAGTAGAAGACAGGAGCTACAGTGCATCTCTCTGGCAGGAGGAATGAAGGCTGAAAACCAGTTTGGGGAGACGTTTTCTGAGGAAACGCGACTGGCAGTAAATAATATAAGATCAAGATGGTCCAATAACTAATTTTGCTCTTTGTATTTCTATTAGTTGAGATTTCTTTGCCATCTGAACTTTTAATACGGCCTGTCACACACCAGTGTTTTTGGTAAGTGGAGTCATAACTTCAGAAATTTACAGAAAATTTTGGTAGGGGATGGTATTTTCTGTTGAAGAGTATTGGAGGTTTACACAAATTTCAGTGAAATATGAAATGCATAGGTGGTGTCAGCTGACCCCTGAGTTACACATGTGCAAAGCAAACAAATAAAATGATTGCTTAATGGATGATTTATCTCCTTTATTTATTTTATGTACTTGATAAATAAGTTTTCCATGGATAATAGAAGAAAATGAAAAACAATTTATAAATATGAACACAAGCCACACACACCTACCCCTAGCTGGACACGTCCATGATAACCTTGACTCAGAAGATAGCTGAAGGTGGGGGCTGGGAAGGGCAGGGGAGAATAATGGAGAGGAAACTGTAATTGAACAACAATGAAAAAAACATTATTAAAAAAAAAAAAGGAAAATAGACTTTCTGTGCTCCTATTTATTCTTTTAAAAACAGTTTCTGGGTGAAGTGGGCTTCTTGTCCACCTGAACTGTAGTTGCAGTAGGTAGCGGTCTTGCCCCAACAGAGCTGACCCAGTCTGGGGATGGCTTTGTGAAGAGAGGCGGGACCTCTCTGTGATGCTCAGGCCATAGGACTGATGGTCTGCCACACCCAGGGGCCAGTGTGTTACCCTCCCCACCATGCTCCAGTTTCTGAGGGTTTTTCCACTTCCTGGGCTCACCCAGAATTAATTTCATACAAGTCCACATAATATGGATTTGTCACATTCTTTATCACATTCTGTTTATGTTAACTTTTCTTTGAGTCTTAACTATGAGGCACAGAGATCAAGAATTCTTTCTTACCATATCTCCTGTTCTAGTTTCTTTTTTCTCTCTTTCTTCAACAACCCACCCAGCATGGGCCCAGAGCATGAGATAAGCTCCCATGACAAGGCCAGACAAAATAATGACCTTTTTTATTCAGAAATTTTTTTCTCATTAACTTCAAAATAGTCCCCTCACTAGCTTAGCCTGGGCCATGTTCAGAGTGTCATTTTCTTATGTTAGAGGTATGCCTACTGGGCTCAAAATAAAAGTATAGCCTCGGCTGGTGTGGCTCCGTGGACTGAGCGCCAGCTGGCAAACTGAAAGTTCGCCAGTTCAATTCCCATCCAAGGCACATGCCTGGGTTTGCCGGCTAGGTTCCCCAGTAGGGGGTGCATGAGAGGCAACTACACATTGATATTTCCCTCCCTATTGTCTAAAAATAAATAAATAAAATCTTTAAAATAAAGAAGTATGAAAATGTCTTTTCTCCTTTTTACTAGGTCAAAGTCTAAGTATTTTACCATCAAGAGGGGAAAAATATGAGTTCAAAAAAATAATCCTGTTAAACAAAAAGTTCATAGAGAGTCTCTACTTAAGGCCCAAAACAGAACTGTATGTGAGGCCTTCTTAAATGTCAATTGCAGGAGTAGTCTTAAATTTTTCTTATGGCACCTGTCTCAAAAGAAGAGACAAAGTCTAAAACTGTTTTTCCCTTATCCTCTGTAAACAAGCAGCATTTATAATTTCTGATGAAGCAAAAAGAAAGGAAATAAAGTGGAAAGCAGCCAGGGGATCTTTTAAGAGGCTGGTATTCCCCTGCTTTTCGTCTTTTCTCCTGTTATACCATTGGGTTTCAAAGTTCGGCCTGTGGTCAAAGGATTCTTCCCATCTCTCCCTGGGGTGGGAATCAGTAAGTGTTTCCCTCATTTTCATATAGTAGCTTTCCCAAGCCTTTCCTTTGCATCTATATCTTCGTTTAAACTAAATTCTCAAGTTATTATAAATTATTATTATTTGATGTTGCAATAGTTTCTTGCATGAATTAGAAAGCTCATTATTTAAATTGACTAAGACCATGTTCTGACTCTAGATCTCTAACACCTCAATTATTTTTCATATAAAATTATGTTGAGGTGTATTCAATCATGCCCTCAAAATTTTCATTTAGTGGACAATGACACATACATTATGAATCTCTTATTGAACGTACGAATGTGTTTTTGGAAACACTAGATCCCAAATATTTACATTGTCTCCATTCAGAAATAGTTTCCTCCCTCTGGCACCTGGCACTTCTCGGTGACATTTTCTCAGGAGAGCATCATATAGAGATAAAAACTCTAGACAACCATGTGCTCTGTTGGTATGAGGTCTCTGGCCCAGTTTCACTGGTGAGCTAGGTTAGACTCTGTAGGGCATTGCCTTTATTTTAGCCTCGAAGTAAGCCTGAATTTAGTCTGAGACCACTAAAATTAGGCCAAGAGATTTCTTATTGAATTCTATTTCTCTGATATCAAGGAAAGAGTATGCAAGCAAAATCAATCTAAGAGAAGGTCTGAAAGAATTATTTTCTGATGTCCAAATTGTCAATGCTCTACTTTGCCTATCCCAGGCCTTTGTGTAACTGGAAATTCTAGTCGGACACAATTTCTAATGTCTCCTATCATGTCGTTGTGCGGGAGCAAATTAAAAACCCAAAAAGGGAAAAGGAAGAGATCACATGTCTAGTACAATGTCAAAAAACTTTATGGTTCAGCTATTGAACATTGTTTTTCTTGGGAGAGGATTAAGTGGTGGGCAGATAAAGGAAACAGAGAGGAATCTAGAGGGTTTTTTTTTTAAATAGATGTCAACTCTATTTCCTGGGTTATGTTTGTTTATATATCTTATAGCAAGTTCTGACAGTGCATCCAATTTCTCATTGTGAATTCAAAACAGCTCATGAATTTCGGGGAGTGGAAGTGGTGTGAAAGCAAGGAGAGCCATGGCAGTGTTACCAGTGAGGACACCGGACAGAGAGGCTGGCACAAACTAGCCAGACTGGCATCGAGTCTCGTCTGAAGGACGCGTGATCTGTGTTACCCCGAACAATGTACTGAATTCTCTGCACCTCATAGGGTGGTTATGAAGAATAAGTGAATTAATGCACATAAACAATTTAGGACAGAACAGAACCTGGCACTTTAAAGACTCAATGTTTAGTTATCATTACATTAGTCATGTTATTGTATTGCAGAAAATGATTCTTAGCTTGGGCTAACTTTCCTTTGTAAAGTTTTGTCTAATCACTCAATTGCCTCTGATATTTATCTTTGTAATGATGCCATTGATGTTTGCTGAAGATACTACTGTTTGTTTTGTTACAAGTTTTGCCACTCATTTTCCCCAGTACCCACGTCTATCTTCTTCTTGATGAGGAAATGATGATGATGGCAATAATCGTGATGAAACCAATGGATGACAGCCTATGGCTACAACACACATCAGATTTTAAAGTCAAAAGCAAAGGTTACATTTTGATGTAGTAAAAATGCGGACAATGGCTCGGCGGATCTCCTTTGTCTTGGCGCTGTAAATGAGAGGGTTGAGCACAGGGGGTACAAAAAGGTAGACATTGGACATGAGGACGTGCACATAACGTGGGACATGCTTCCCGAAGCGGTGCACGATGGAGACCCCAATCATTGGCACATAGAATGCAAGTACAGCCAGGATGTGCGACACACATGTGTTGAGAGCTTTGAGGCGTTCCTCACGGGAAGCAATAGCCATGACCGAGCGCAGAATGAGGACATAGGAGAGGAAGATAAAGAACAAATCCATGCCAAAGGTGGATACAAGAACGAAGAGCCCATAGATGCTGTTGATGGTGATGTCAGCACAGGCCAGCTTCATCATGTCTGGGTGAAGGCAGTACGAGTGGGAAAGGACATTGGATCTGCAGATAGGTAGCCTCATGATAAGGAAGGGCAGAGGAAAGAGGGTAATGAAGCTCCGAGCAGTCACAGCAACACCCATTCCAGCGATGACTCCATCAGTGAGCACAGTGGCATAGTGCAAGGGATCGCAAATGGCCACATAACGGTCCAAGCTCATGGACAGGAGAATGCCTGATTCCATCATGGAGAAGGAATGAATGAGAAACATCTGGGTTAGGCAGGCATGAAAAGCAATGTTGCGGGCATTGAGGCAGAAGGTTCTGAGCACAGTAGGCAGTGTGGCCATGGACATGGCCACATCACTGAAGGACAGCAAGGACAGGAGGTAGTACATGGGCTTGTGGAGGCTGGGCTCCATTCGCACAGCCTGCAAGATCACTGCATTGCCCCCAAAGGCCACAGCATACATTACACAGAGGGGCCCTGCTAGCCAGGAGTGAGAGCTCACCAGACCAGGGATACCAGTCAGGAGGAAGGAAGCAGGATGAGTGACATTGAACAATCCCATGGCAGGAGGGAGCCAGGACATTCTTCAGGGTGAGACCTTCAGACTCGGAGATTTCTGAGAGATGTGCTTACTGGAGGAGGAGAAACCAAGGAGTGAGAGGCACGACAGATGATGTCTACACAGTTGGAAATGGATGTGTTCGTGAAATCACTGCTTTTGGACAAATGTGGGCAAATATCCTTTCTTTACATTTTATGATCATCTGGCCACACAGGCTGGGCTACTATTTCCCACTGTTTAATGGAAAAAGAAAGACATTGACAAATACTTCAAAATATCAATTAGTTACAAGGAAAAGATTTAAATCCTATTTTCACAATTTTAATGTTTTAGAAGAGTAATTGAATGGAAATGTATTAACTACAATTCTTAGGGAGTTATTATAAAAGGATACTAGGAATTTGAATTATCAAGAGCACTTGGAAGTATTTAAATATACCTTTGAAAATGTTGTTTAATTTAGACCTGTCACTGGTTAATGAGATATTCCCCAGAGCTAGTCTGAGTTAGGAGGGTTTGGTCAGGGAGAGGGAGGGGAGGCAGGATGTGGAGGAAATGACTGCCTCTGCACCTCAGCTTTTCGTGGTCAGAGTTGCTGCAAAAAAAGCAACAAAGAAACCATATGTTTCTGCAAGGGCACAAAGCTGTCCATGCTTGTTAAAATCCTAGGAATTCTGGCCTGGCTGGGTGGTTGGGCTGGTGTAGCTCAGTGGACTGAGCATGGGCCTGTGAAGGAAAAAGTTACTGGTTTGATTCCCAGTCAGGGCCCATGCCTGGGTTGCAGGCCAGGTATCCAGTGGGGGATACATGTGAGGCAACCATTGATGTTTCTCTCCCTCTCTATCTCCCTCCCCTTCTCTCTAAAAGTAAATAAATCTTAAAAAAAATTTAACCTTAATATTCCATAATCATGCAGTCATGCAGTCATGCAGCCTGTGGCAGCCTGTGGGGGGGCATCGCTCCGAGTGCAGACTTCCACAGTCACACGTACCCTGGAAGTGTCCGTTACTCACATAGACACATTTGTGGCCCTCTGGACCATTATGTTATATTCCACTCATATTCTTATGAAACACTCACCCACAGCTCTTTCTCTCTCACCATTTTCTTATTATATAAATATATTCGTACACTATCTCTTGACTTGTATACTCTTGAACATGCACATGCCCTACTGTGCTCAGTCCACACTGACATGTATGTAGCATGTAACACTCCGGTTCTGCAGAGGTTTGTATACCTCCACAGCACTTCCACCTGCATATTTGTGGAGTTCTACTTTCCCACTGTTATTAAGTCGCCCACATTTAGGCACTGCTTTCCCCATCATGTATTGAATTTACTGTTTTTCTTATGCATATTACATCCTCAATTCCTAGAGGCTAACTCACAACTGTTTCTCTGTGAGTGATTATATAGCTTGTTTTTCCATCATTCTAATGTTTTGAAACCATTTCATATTCATTTTCTCATTATGAATAAAGATAGAGAGGTTAGAAGGCTTTTCACCTGGAAGACATGTTTCAGGCTTATAAGGTGTGCTCTTTTGGAAGATGGGTTCCAGAAATATACACTATTTCCCCCTTCTCCTTCCTCTCCAACCTCTAGCAAAGCAAGACCACAGCATAATCAGATTCCTCTTGATGGAAACAGAGGAGGAGGGGGAACTGGGAGCCGCAGAGATGCCATGTGATGCAGCATTACCAGCACAGGACACCTCCTGGATTTTCTCTGGCAGTATGGAACTCAGATCTTGCTGTGGTGCCCACAGAGTCAGTGGCCACTTCTCTGTGTGATTGATTGCATCTCTTCTGGTCCAGGAGCTCAGTCTGTGCATGCCTGTCTCCTGGGGACTGTGATTCCTCAGCATCCAGGCCTGACTGACCTCGTTTGTTTCTTGTTTCTCCCACTTGACTACAATTCCCGTTTTTTATGCAGAGCCTCATAGAGGTGATCAGAGAAAGCAGAAGAGAACTAAGCTAATGTAAAGGAAACAGGAAGAGAAGGGAGAAGAAAATGGGCTTCAATAAAAGCAGGAATCTGTGAAGCCAAGGCCAGAACTGTTCTGGGAATCAAAACCTAAGTTTTAGAATTTATGTAGGTAGGATTTATTAAAAAGTCTACCTGAATAGTCCCAGGTCCACATTCTTTGTCTTACCCAGTGGCCACAGACCTTCTGGGTTGTCTGGATGCATATGAAGGGAAGAATACAGTCAGGAAAAACTATGTCTATTGAGTATATGCTATTTCCTAGATACTCCGCAAGGGCTTTTGCAGCCCATTACTCATTTCATCCTCCACAGATGTGGACACTGAAGCCCACGAGGTGAGCTTGTCTCATTATACATGCAAGTAGGGGATAAAATCTCCATTAAAAAATCTGTTGAGACTGTCTAATAGTATCTTATTGAGATCTTTTTGGCATCATTAAGGTGTTGGAGAAGTCAAAAAGGAAAATACAGGTACACGTTTCTGAACGGAGATATCTCAGTTGCCTTTGAACAAAAGGAAGGCTAGAGTCAAATTTATGTGGAGAAAATGATGCAGAAAGTAATTGTCTCCCACGCTGGCTATATTTCACTTGGAATCCAGACCCTTTTCTTTAACTGAAATCATACAGGAGCCAGGGTGGTTTAGGGAGACAGGCCCTGGGCTGGGGGTCAGGAGGCCTGGGATTTAACCCTGCTCTGACATGCCCTGGCTGTATGAGCTTGGGAAAAATGATTCTTTTTTCAGTGGACTCTTCTTTACCATTTTAAAAAAACATATTCAAAGATACTTTATGGCTCTGATGTTCTTTTAGTTTACTTTTAATTGTTGGTCATGCAGAGAATGCCCAGGAAGATTTGCTAAGGATGCTCAAAAAAAAAAAAAAGGCAAAATATGGTAGACGTGGGGTTGGAGGCATGTGTAGAGGGTCTCCTTTAAAGACCGTAGGTTTTAATCGACATCATGCATAGTAAAAGAAATGCTGAGGTGTTTATAATTCATCTCAAGTGTATAGCTGCTTTCTCCTACTCTTTGACTCTGCTGGGGGACTTTTACATATTTTGTCTCAGAATATATAATACAAGAGCAGTTTGACCTCATGACCTGGCTCCTGAGTCATGGAATAACAAATAGTTTGTGACCACTTTGCTCATGGATTTCTGAACCTTTCCTGTGAACTGAGTCCTGCTTTCCTCCCTGACTTTGCAACAATGTTAATAAGTCAGACAATCCTTCATCCCAAGGAATTGACTCTGGAAAGCGAGCTGGCCAGATAAATAGAGTTACAAAATCATTTAGTGGCAGTTCCAGAATAAGAATCCCAAGTCAAGGGACCTTTCCAGCTTCTCTGATCACTCCAAGATGCTGTTATCAGATAACCTGCACCCAAGTCTCTCCCTCACCCTACCCCTGTCCCAATTTAACCCCTTCAGAGCATCAGAACTCACCGAAGAGTCAGGTGAGAGATTCCACAGGACAGCAAGCACACCCTTCTCTCTGTCTCTTAAAGTGAATCGGTGCCTGGGCTTTTATCTCACTCAAAGCCCCTGGAGAGAGGAGTGGTGCTGACTTTGTGTCTGAAATTCACCAGGAAGGTTTTAGTCTCTTGAGGTTCTTAATGACTTAAGAGAATAAAGCATGTGCTCTTTTAGCTGAAAAAGAGCTCAGCAATTTGCAAGACCATGTCAATACCCAGTGCAAGAGGCCATCTGGTAATGAATGGCCAGACACTGTGACGAGAGCAGCTCCTGGCTTTCTGAGAGATCCCAGAGTTATGTCATATTTTGATCAAGCCCACAAATAAGGTATAATAAAAATAGCTATTTTTCCTTTTTTTCTTTTTTAAAGATTTTATTTATTTTTAGAGAGAGAGGAAGGGAAGGAGAAAGCGAGGGAGAGAAACATCCATGTGTGGTTGCTGCTCATGCCTGCCTAGGGCCTGCAACCCGTTCATGTGCCCTGAATGGAAATCGAAACGGTGACCCTTGGGTTCGCAGGCCCTGGCTCAATCCACTGAGCTACACCTTCCAGGGCTCTTTTCCTTTTAAATGTATTGAATAGGGCTAATTATTTTTTTACCCCTGTTTGAAAACTCAGTTTCCTGAGACTTCTGGTCACATTCAGGTAATAAAACATTGTCTGGTAAGTAATTAGAATACCCAGCCTCAGGTTATAGGTGAAGCTTCCCCATGTCCAGAGTGTAGGCTTTTCCCTTCTCCCATTCCTCACTCGCTAACCATGGTTTCTGACTTCTCCAGGGAAGAGAGAGAAGGAGAAGTGGAAGCTTCATAATTCTTTACTGCTTCAGTTAGCTGCTATGGCGTTTACCAGGTTTGTTAAATGTTGAAAGCTGACTTCTTTCTTTGGGTGCTTTCAGAAATCATTCCAAGAAACTTCTCCCCTTCTCCTTATCTTTTACTTCATCTCCACTTGATGTAAACTTTTAAAAAATCATTCTTTGTATGGTTGCTTAGGACTCTGTCCGCAACCCGGAACCCCCTTGTAGAGCCACACACTCTTCAGGAGGCTCTCAGACAACACCATGCCATCTCTTTTCAGCATGCGATCTGTCAAGAAAACGGTCAGCCTTCCTCTGCTGCTACAAATCCCTGCCCTCCCCAAGCAGGGATGCGCTTCCCATCCAATCCTGCTGTCAGAGCAGCAAGGCCACTTTTACCTCTCCACTTAGATTCCCAGGCACGGGTAAGGAAAGTGTTGTGTCTCTCTCTCCCCACGTTTCAGGGACATGTATTGCCTGAGTAGAATCCTTGAGGCTTCTCTTTTTTGACTCAAGGTAAAGTGAAGTGTGCCACCCTTCCCTTTCTCTTGAATGTGTGGAGTGGGATGGGAGACTTAGCTCTTTCCAAAAGATCTCTTTAGAAATCTTTATTTAAATTCTCTAATCCATAACCAGCTGTACATTAATAAAGGCAGAATTTCCCCATCTCAACACTATTAACATTATAGGCTAAATAATTTTTTGTTGTGATGTGATGTCTCATGCATCATAGGATATTTAACAACACCCCTGGTCTTTACCCAACAGATGCTCCACCCCAGTTATGACAATCAGAAAAGCCTCTGGACATTGTCAAATGTCCCCTGAGGGACAAAAACACTCTTGGTTGAGAACCACTAAATTTGGAGGAGTTTAAAAGTCAGGTATCTGGTTCTCTGAAAACTAATTCAAAATTTCCTAATGCTTGTCCATTAAGGCTATAGTTTGCATTCTCTTCATGTATTACCCATACGGAGACATGCAAAGTCCATTTTTAAATTGTGTTCCATGTACAAGTACATCTCAAACTCCTAGCTGATTGGAATTTCTCCTCTCAAAAGGTCCCCCCTTTTTCTTCCTGAGCTGCAGTTATGCAACTTGGGATTTGTCTGTTCTCTGTTCTCAAGCCATTCCCTCTGAAAGATGTGCAGCAGTTGAATATGTATGAGACCCTGTCTTACTTTTTCCTAATGATCTCTCTTTAGTCACAACATGTGCTCGTGTCTTCCTGAACTTCTTGCAGGTTCTCACACAAATACTCTATTTTATGACTTTGTGCTTCGGGGATTTTCTTCACATCATTTCACCTGTGGGAATTCTGCCATTTAGACTCTTTGTTATGATTTCACTTATATGTAACCTCTAAAAAATGGAATCAACAAACGCACAAAACAGAAACAGTCTCACAGATACAGAGAGCGGATTGCTGGTTGCCAGAGGGGAAAGTGGTTGGGAGACTGGGTGAAAAAGGTGAAGGGACTGAGAAATTTAAAAGGAAAGTTACAGAATAGTCATTGGGAAGGGGAAGGGAGTAAAGTACAGCACAGGGAACATAGTCAGCAGTGGTGTAATAACTACATATGGTGCCAGGCGTGTACTTCAAATAATAACACTTTGTAAAGTATACGATTGTCTAACCTATAGGTGTACACCTGAGACTAATGTAACACTGTATGCCAGCTCTATTTTAATAATAAATTAAAAAATTATCCCAACATTTTGTTATGAAAAAATTTAAATACACAGAAAATTTGAGAGAATTTTACAGTAACCACCAGTACATGCACCACTTACACACAAATTTTCATTTTGCCATCTTTAGCATGTGTTTATCCATGTGTCCATCCTTCCACTCATCCATCAGTCCATTTATCTTATTAAGGTACTTTGAAGCTAAGTTGCCCTTCCTTCACATTCTTTGACGGAAATGCAGATTGGTGCAGCCACTGTGAAAATCAGTATGGATTTACCTCAAAAAGTTAAAAATGTAACTGCCTTATGACCCAGTGATTCCACTTCAGGGAACTTTTCTAAAGAAACCTGAAACACTAATTCTAAAGAATATAAGAGCCTCTATGTTCATTGCAGCATTATTTACAATAGCCAAGATTTGGAAGCAGCCCAAGTGTCTACAGGAAATGAGTGGATAAAACAACTATGGGACATTTACACAATGGAATACTACTTGGCTGTGAAAAAGGAGAAAATTTAACCATTGCAACAGCATAGATGGACCTAAAGAATGTTATACTAAGTGAAATAAGACATTCAGAGAAAGGTAAATACCATGTGATATCACTCATATGTGGAATCTAATGAACAAACTGAAGTAACAAGCAAAATAGAGACAGACTCATAGACAGAGAGCAGGCTGACAGCTTGGGGTGGGGATTAGGGGATGGAGGGATCAAGCAAAAAAGAAAAAGAATTCATGGTCATGGACAACAGTGTGGTGATTGTGGGGGGAGGCAAGTAAGTGGAGGTAAAAGAGGGTATAAAGGGAATAAATGGTAGTTAAAATATAATAAAATACATTTTAAAAAGTTGCAGCAACAAAACACCTCCCTTTAAATATTTCAGTATTCATATAATTAAGCTTTAACCATTTACATAGTTATTTCATTTCTTTCAAACAGAGAATGCACAGACCTTATCTGCACATTAGATACGTTCTGACAGAAGCATGGGTTTTGTTGTGAAATAAGTTTATGCCATATTTCTAGGTAGCATCTGGAGGCACATTTGCTTCCAGAGGTTGTCTGGACTGTTGAGTGGATCAGTTTTTTGATATTTATCTTTCTTTGCAAGAATAGGTGCTGGGTTTTTATTGCTCTCTCTAACATCAGTGCTGAAAGGAATGCCTGAACCAAAATCATGCTCAAAAATGTGTTTTTCTCCTATTTTTTGTCTGGCTTTTGTTGAATTGAACTAAGTTTGTAATTTTTAGGTCCCATTCAGTGATGGAGTAGAAGGAATGCTTGCAGAAGAAGCATATTATATGGAGGCTAACATGCATTTTTACAAAAAAATGCCATAAATTTAAATTCTATGTATGAATCTGTGAGGAGATGCGGAGATATGAATTTTTGGACATTTTATAGGTCTGTTAATGAAAATATGCACATATGTTTGAAATGTATACTTTGGATATGTGAGCATGGAGTATATTTGAAACATACCTGATTGTTTAAGTATGTGGATAAATCTCCACTTAACTATTTCTAAAATTATGTCTGCAACCTGCATTGGTCTCTGTCATCAATGTAAGTACACAGAGATTATAGTGTGTGTTTGCCCCGTCAGGATATGTGATTAGTGACTAGGCTATTGGGCAGTTGTATGAGCATATTTGCATTTATCTGTATGTGTGTGAATCTGTAAGAGTTGATGTGAACGTTAGCTTACTTGCTAACTTATTTGTAGCTGGATATGTTGAAAGGAGTATCTGTGGGGTTGTCAGAATATTGATGACTAGGTATGTTTGTGTTCATACAACTGTTTACACTTCCTGATCAAGGGAAGCTTAACTTTAATGGATATAAATGATGACATTAGGGATTAATGAGGCTAGGAAGGGATTCTCCTAGGAACAATTCTCCTATGGCCCAGCAGGACTCATTGATCCCACTCTCTCCATTTCCTTTCCACTCTCCTCCTGCAACCACAAACAAACATGCCTAGGGACTCTGGGGTGTTCATAAACTCATTAGTCTTAGGTGAGAGAGTTATGCCACTCTGCCAGCTGGATCCACGGACCAGTACGTCCAACTACAGAGAAAAGAACTTCTGCCACCTAGTGAGTGCCCTTCCCTCAAACTGCCCACCTGGGCCTCTTACCTAAAACTTACCCTGAACTTTAAAACTCTTATGGCAACCCTAGACTGCCTCTGACCCTCTGATTTCCCCTCCAAACATGATCAAATCTGTTCCCTTCCAAAGCCCATGAGCACAGACCTTGATGCTAGGTACCCATCTGAATCAAAATTCTAATATCAAATCACAATCACATAACCTTAGATGAAGGGGCTGATTCATTAAATCTAGATTTTATATTGAGACTATTTCATATTTTTTCTCCTTGAAATTTGAATTATTGTCTCCTATATCTAAGTCTTGGGTGTGCAGCTGGAGAAAAAAATCACCGAAGCAAATGAAGTGAAGCCATTCAACGTGATCTTCCATCTCAGCTGGATTTTCAGGACTGAGCAGGTCGTAGGAATATATTTGGTGGAATATTGCTGTGGGTCTGTTAAGACTGATGTATTGTCGGCGGTGCGTCCATACGTGTGTGTTCAGCTGGTGTAGATATGCGAGGCTGTCTGAAACACTGTGCATAACAGCAATGAGTGACTGCGAGTCTTCTTAAAGTCTGTGGTTGTGCTCATGTTACGTGTGACTAAGGGGGTGCACAGTAGTTTCTGTCTGCTTGATATGAGAGAGTGCCTAGGAATAGCTGAGTGTGTAATTGTGTGTAAAAGTGGGAAATGTATACTCGCTAGTACCTTTGTGTGACTGTGTGTGTGCATGTTCGTGTGCATGCTCAGGTGCATGGTGTGCAACAGGAAGGCACTGTTTGTGCCTGTCTCCATTGTCTTGACATTTCTTCCTAGATTAGTCATATCTAGGAAGCCTTAACTGACACCGCCACAGTCAAAAGAAAGAAAAAAATGGCTGTTTGGTGGTGGCAAAGTATGTTCTAGTTGGGGGAGAAATTTTCAAAGTTGCCTCCCATGCTGAGGAAAATCTGGAGCATAGATGAAATATGACCTTCTGGAATACCTAATTTCGCACATCAGGAGTTAAGGATAGTGGGGTCAACTTATCTCGTAGAAGAGTCGGTAGTATCTGTTGGTGCTCCAAGTGTCTTTCCGTTTCTTCAGAACTTAAAGATAATCTTGAATGAAGATGATAAAAAAAGCAGATGTGGATAGGCTGGATGTAAGAAGATTTCCTGGAACATTGACTTGAAACCTGGCTTGGGGGCAGGGAGAGAAATTTACAATGGGAGTATGGAAAAGAAATCGATTAAGGAGTGTTGTTAATTCTCAGCTGGAACTTTTGTTAATTCTCAGTTAAAACTTGTTAACTTACCGATTAGCAAGTTTTTTTTTTTTAAATTCTCAGTTGGAAAGGAGAGAAACCGAAAGGGCAGTCAAACTCCTTCTTTTGCTCCATATACTTTCAGGATTATGTTAGATATCCGGGCATTATCCAAGCTCTTCAACCATCCGCTTTCACTGTGTTTACTAAGACAGCTAAGAAGAGAATGAAAACTCCAGAAAAAGTCAAAAGAATAAGAACTATTATGCCTAAATTCCAAAACAGAGCTCTGGTTATGAGATACCTAGTGCCATGGGAATACGATTACAGAGATATTTTAGGTAAGGCTGAGAAAACGTCCTTTATGATATGGTTTCTCAGTTTGCACTGTTCTGATTGCTTACTTTTCCTGAAGTGAATCTGATGCCGTTTAAGAGCAATGGCAGAGAAACTGGATCCAGTAAAGAAGGTAGAGAAGATGTCAAAGTAGGAGCAAAACATGGAGAAATGGTGCATCTGAAGGAAGGAGGTGGTTCTAAAAAAGTGAGTTATCAACAGAATTAACTCTGGTAGGGAGACCAAATGGATGAGTATTGAAAATGTTTATAATTAGATTTAGCAACAAAGAGATCAGTGATGGCCATAGAGAAATTATTTTCAGTTGGGAAGGTGGGATGTGGAAGCCACACTAGAGTAATCTGAGCAGCGATAGAAGGAAAGGCAAGAAGGTTGAATCCTTGACTTTAAGGATTTCAGAATAAAATTGGAGAAATGGAAATATAAACAAGTTTCCCTTCTTTTGCATCTGGAGAGACAATGTTTCAAGAAACTTGAGTAAGAACTGGGGGGTGGGTAATAGAGTGGCAGCTAAAGAGGGAAGGTTATGTTTTTGTAATAGGATGGTTTGCACAGGCTTATTGCCCGGAGGGAAAGATAGAAAGGGAGAGGCTGAAGATGCAATACAACTAATGATGGATGGAAAAGGTGTTCAAAGGAGAAGGTAAGAAATGGAATCCTGAAGGTGGAGGGCCTGGCCTTGGAGAAGGAGAGACATCTCTTTCTTAGGAACCAGGGGATAAGAATGGATAAAGATGTATTGGGTTGGCCAAAAAGTTTGCTTTTTTTTTTTTTTGTAAGATGGCTCTAGTAGTGCTTAGTTGTTTTAACCTTCACTTGAAACAATTTTGTTAGACTGTGTTGTGACAGCTGTCATATCAGTGTGCATTTTAAAAACACCAAAATTGGTGGATTTTTGTGTAGCTATTTAATATTGAAGATGGGATAAAATAAGCAGCATTTTCAGCATATCATGCATTATTATTTCAAGAAAAGTAAAAACACAACTGAAATGCAAAAAAGATTTGTGCAGTGTATGGAGAAGGTGCTGTGATTGATTGAACGTGTCAATGGTACTTTGTGAAGTTTCGTGCTGGAGATTTTTCCCTGGACAGGTAGACCAGTTGAAGCCGATAGTGATTAAATTGTGACATTGATTGGGAACAGTCAACATTATACCACATGAGCGATAGGCAGCTTACTCAAAATATCCAAATCAATAAATTTATTGGTGAAAATGAAAAATATATCTTTTATTTTATAGAAACAAACCACATGAACTTTTTGGCCAACCCACTAAATAAATTTTAAATTTAGGCAGTGGTAAATAATCAGTATTTATCTCCAAAAAACATTTGCTTCTTTGGTTTTATCCAGCTACGCACCCAGTTTGATTATAGAATTTATCACAATTGGGGTTTGCTGTGTGAATGGGAGAGGCAAAGAGATGAAAATACCGGCTGCAGTGGAAGAGTAGGTCAGGAAACAAGGGGGGGAGCAACTGCTAAGGGACAAATAGACCAGAAAAAAATGGAAGAATTATTGAGACTCTGAGAGCAAGTGCCTGGGCACTAGAAGGTAAGAGGGCTGGAAATGAGAAGGATGTGGTCGGAATGTTAGCAAAAACAGAATTTAAGACTTTAAAGAGGTGGAACAATTTTTGGCTGAGGTGAAATCTGAGTAAAGGTTATTAAAACTGTAATTCTACAGTTGTAGAAGTTTTATTTACCAGGAGTGTCCAACCTTTTGGCGCCTCTGGGACGCAATGGAATGAGTTGTCTTGGGCCACACATTAAATACACAAACGTTAACAGAAGCTGATGAGCAAAAAAAAAAAAAAAAAAAAAAAAAAGATTTTAAGTAAATTTACAATTTTGTGTTGGGCTGCATTTATACCCATCCTGGGCCACATGTGGCCCATGGGCTGTGGGTTGGACACCCCTGATTCTACCAAAGGATTTCCAAAGGTTTGAGCAGTATTTCCTTTTCCTTGTCTATGTTAACCTCTGTTTCTCACCAAACTCCCCAAATGTGGCTTCTGGGGTGAGATGGAGAAGTGAAGGGGTACTACAGTTTAAGGTGAGAATTAGGGGACTTGTTGCTTTGCTGTGAGATGGGCACTCACTTGATCATCTC
This sequence comes from Macrotus californicus, assembly GCA_007922815.1. Lineage (NCBI taxonomy): Eukaryota > Metazoa > Chordata > Mammalia > Chiroptera > Phyllostomidae > Macrotus > Macrotus californicus. The sequence continues at coordinate 9,345 of VMDR010011204.1, read as the reverse complement.
ACCTTCACAGTTTCTACGATGGTCTAGACAGGATGCTGGGGACTGGTAGGACAGATGAGGAGAAACCACTTGCTGTGCTTAAAGAGCTCATAGCTTAATAGGGGAGGCAGGAACAGAGACAGACACTTTCAATCCCTGACCTTTTTGTGTTGGAGACAGGATGTCTGAAAGAAAGTGAAGAACTCCCCCAAACATCCTCTTGGGCTCGTTCCCCATCTGTATTCTCCCACCTGCCTGCCATGTTGAGCTTCAATGGCACCCCCTTCCAGCCAGACACACTCCAGCTGACAGACATTCCTGGGATGCAGACAGGCCAAGCCTGGGTTGCCCTGGTTTTCTGTATCCTTTACCTGATCTCCATTGTAGGCAACCTCAGCATCCTTGCTCTGGTGGTTCAGGAGCCTGCTCTGCACCAGCCCATGTACTACTTCCTCTCTATGCTCTCCCTAAATGATCTGGGAGTGTCCTTCTCAACACTCCCAACTGTGATTGCTACCTTCTGCTTCAACTACCACCATGTTGGCTTTGATGCCTGTTTGGTTCAGATGTTCTTCATCCACACTTTCTCTTTCATGGAATCAGGCATTCTGCTGGCCATGAGCTTTGATCGTTTTGTGGCTATCTGTGACCCACTACATTATGCCACTGTGCTCACCAACAGCTGCATCTTGGCTATGGGCCTGGGCATCCTTGCCAAGAGCTTTACTACTCTCTTGCCTTTCCCCTTTCTGGTGAAACGACTTCCCTTTTGCAAGGGTAATGTTTTGCATCACTCGTACTGCCTCCATCCAGATCTCATGAAGGTGGCATGTGGAGACACCCATGTTAACAACATCTATGGGCTCTTTGTGGTCATTTTCACCTATGGCATAGACTCCACTTTCATCCTGCTGTCCTATGCATTGATTCTGAGAGCTGTGCTGGCCATTGCATCCTGGGAACAGCGGCTCAAGGCACTCAACACTTGCATATCACACATTTGTGCAGTGCTGGCTTTCTATGTGCCCATAATTGCTGTCTCCATGATCCACCGCTTCTGGAAAAGTGCCCCACCTGTTGTTCATGTCATGATGTCCAACGTCTACCTGTTTGTACCTCCCATGCTCAACCCCATCATCTACAGTGTGAAGACAAAGGAGATACGCAGAGGGATCCTCAAAGTCTTTTATAAATCCCAGAGCTAAAGAAGGCTGCAGGCCCTGAGACAAGTCCTTTGTGGAAAGAACTGGGCCTTGTCTGTCAACTTACAAAATGCTTAAAGCAAGGAGGAGAAGAATCAGAATCTTGATAGTTGTGAATATGATATCAATAAAGGAACATCTGACTCAATAAAATGACAAATATATATTAAACACTGTGTGAAAAACCTTGTGCTAGTTGCTAAGAATTTTATAATGGTAAGTAGGACATATTGTTGAGTAAGAAGTAAACATATTAAGGGAAAAACACTAAAAAAGAGTAAAGATGTCCTGAAAAATGTTTGACATATGGAAATAATAAAAGTTCCACAGGGCAAATAAGTTTGAACACAAATAACCCTACTTCCACACAGATGAGGGAAGTGGTAAACACTGGAGACAGGCAAAATTCTGCGGAGGCCTGATGCTTCATGTGGCAGAGAGGGCCCATTTGGTTTGTGGAGAGCAGGACAAAGTTTTTCTGAAGTGGCTTGTAAAGGATGAGAAAGGTTAGAGTACTTGGTGCAGGGCAGCAAGAAGAAAGGAAAGGAATAATTTCGACATAAGTACGAGGAAAAATATTTAGACAAGAAAGTTTAAAACCTTGCTATTCTACGTGTAATCCAGTAAACAATAGTATTAGTATCTCTGGCAGCCAGTTAGAGAAACGGAATCTTAGACCCCACATAAGACCTACTGAATTCAAATTGCATTGAATAAGATCATTCGTGATTAAAAATTGAGAAGCACAGTGCTTCTGTTTTCTAACACTGCTAAGGTCATGCCGATCTGATGTGTTACAGCAATAACAAGACTCATGAGTAACAAGAATCTGGAAAAGTGGTTCTCAAAATGTGATTCCCAGGCTGGCATTATGTGCACCACTTGGGAAACTGTTAGGCATGCGATTCTCAAGCTACTCCTCAGACACCCTAACTAGAAATTCTAGGGAGCAAAGTCCAGCAATCTGTGTTTTAATAAATTCTCCAAGTAATTTTGATATATGTTAAAGATTGAGGACCTTTAACCTGTAACATTGGTCTGTAATGTTTAAGACAATTGCAAGCAGCTTCGTGTAGACAGAGGGGAGGTTTCACATGGAAAATCTTGGGAAACGAGATCTTGAGAGATTCTCCAAGTGAAATTATTACAGAACAGACCTGGAGGGGGCGGGGGTGGGGGACGGTGAACGAAATACTATTACCAAAAGGGCTCTCTCTTTTGCTCCGAGGGTTCCCCCCACCCCCCACTAGGTTCATCTAGCTTGCCGCCAGGGGAAAGATATGTCTCAAGGCCAGAGATTGGTGAGAAGGAAAGGAATTGTTTATTTAAAAAGTTATACAGACTTAGAGCAATGACTTAATGTCTTCATTAAAATACTGAAGTCCTTTAGAACACCCACAGATGCCCAGTCCTTCCTTCTCCCTCTGCCCGGTCCAGGTGCCGTATCTCAGGAAAAGAAGTGGAAGTCCATGGCTCAGGCAGCCTGGCACCATCAGTTGTGTCCCCGCTGCAATCTCCAGTTAATCCAAAACCATGTGACATCTTCTCCTGGCCCACCAGCAACAGCCCTTTCACCCCTTTTCTTCTCAGCAAGGTCTCTCCTGCTTCCTAAGCCATGTGGCAAAAAGGAGTCCCCCAAAGCAGCGGGGTCCTCCTTTTCCTGGCTGCCGCACCTGGGTTTAAATCCCAGCACCAGCCCCATTTCCTCCACAGCCCCATTTCTGACTCCTCCCACAGTTGGCAGCACCTGCCAGCCTTCCCATACTCTTCCAGCTTTACTGGGCTGCCATAGTAAGTCCAGGCAGGTGTGGCCCCTTGGCTGGAGTCATTCTTTTCCAAGCTCTCACAGAGGCGCTGTAACCAGGGGGAGTTGCCTCCCAGTTACATCCAGGATGGAAATCACTCCCATCCCCCTGGCTCAAAGCATGGCCACAGCTATTTAACATATCCATGAAACCAGTTAAAACTTATAGATATGTTAAATGGCCATGCCAGAGGTTCGCTGCAAAGCTGTTGCTATACAAAACAGCTCTCAATGGCCCTGCTCCATGTGTCTCATCCCCCAGCTCAGACTTGTGGGGGTGAGGACATTCTATATATATTTTTACTAATATTTCCTGGACACCCTGAGTTCTGGACTCCATTACAAAACCCTATTTGGGCCCCCCCCTTGGCTGTACCCTGTTACAAGATTGTGAGTGGTTTTTAAAGTGGGGAGAAACTGACAACTGGCTATATGGTGTTGGTGGTAAAGGAAAATGCAAACTCATAGTTTATTATCTCTACGAGTTGGTGCAGCCTATAGCACAGACATAGGTAACACAGAAGATCTGATAAACAATCACCAGCCACTCCATTGTCACTCTACAACAATGGAAAGTAGAGAGGGTTCTCAAACTACCACTTTGAGATACTTCAAAGTTCCATAAGAGGAGGATAAAATTTTCTTCATGTCCATCTTCTGTTTGTTTCTCTGGATATATCCCACCACTTGATATGCAAGTGAGAGAGCTCTCCTGCCATTCCTTCCCTGAATACACTATTTGAAACTGAAATAAGGAAGAAGTAAAATGAAATACTTAATGGGAAAACTAGGTACTTGGGAAAGAAGTTATTTGAGTGATCTGAAATTGGGGCCTCCAGGAGAACTGATGTATGGTAAAATCACATTAAAAATATAGCTTCCTTCTTTTTTCATTTGAATCTCTACCCTCTATAGGTAAGTACTAGCTTCTTAATATATCAGCTTTCAAGTTGAAAAAATGCTGATCTCCTAGAATCATAGAGCTGGTAGATGGCAAATCTGGAACTCAAATCTACGTGTATATGACTTTGAACCCCATGGGATGTCTCTCCTGGAGGACAACTCAAGCTTGTGCCATTTGGTGCAGGGTTGATTGGGAACTGAGTAGGAAACACACTGATAAGCGGGTAAAGGCAGCATGGCTATTTCTTCCATTGGTTAAATCCTCGGCCTGACGCTGGGATTTAAGTGCTGTCCTAAAATTTGCCCATCAAGCTCTAAGCTTTAGGTTCTTTCTGGGGTATGGGTTTTAAGAAAAGAATTCAGAAAACTAAACTCTGGAGTCTGGGCTCAGAGTTCCAAGTTTGAGACAAGTTACTGGGGTTTGGGGTAAGGATGTTGCTATGAAGCTTGGAGGAGTTTGTCTCCATCTTACTCTTCTTCATATGGAAGAAGTTGAAATGTTGTTTTCTCTGTGGAGAGAGAGCAGTATCGCCAGGGGACATGTTTTTTGTTTTCTTTCTGTTCCCAAGATAAGATCTAGTCCTCCTTCCTTTCCTGTTACCAGCACAGGATCACACTCAGGCAAAACAGGACCCCAGAGGCCTTATCCTCTGGGAGCTCTCATTCAGAAACATAACGTTTGCCTCCTCTCTTGGCTAGTGCCTGCCCGAGGCCCATTCTGAAGCCATTGTGAGCTCTTGCCTTCTATCTTTCAATACAGCTGTCATTTCTCAAAGCTTTCTCAGGTGAATATGAATGCATTTGTGTCTTCTAGGTATATGCGCGAAAAACGTGTTTCTGTCTAGGATTCTTTTTGTGCCTCTGTGAGTTTTTTGTCACTCTCATGTCTCTGTCTTTGAGTGAGTTCCCTTAAGTGTATGTGTGTGTTTGTGTGTTAGCCACAATTTGTTTTGTCTGTGACAGAGAGGTTTCAGACAGAAAAATCCCCAAATTTTATTTTCATGCAGGGTTTCCACCAAAAGATACTATTCATTTCAATGCCCATTTATCCTTCCAAAACACTTTCAGATAGGGCTGCCAGGGACTGCTTTAGCAGTGAAAGACACATGTTGATCTCATGACAGGACTGACAATTTGTTTTTGTTGTGGCCACAGAGATCTACCACCACCATGATATTCTCAGTGTCACAGAACAGGAGAGAATTTGACAACCTGGAATGTCGGGCCTGAGGGCAGGAGTGTTGAAAGGGTTTTTAATCCCCTGTAAACAAATGCTGGGATATTTCCTCAGCATTGTCATCAGGGATTTTTCTTTTCTTTTTGTTTTTGATTTAATCTTTATTGTATTTTTTCCCATTTCCATTTAGTCCTCTTATAAGCCTCTTCCCCAGCAATCACCCCACTGTTGTCCATGTCCATCGGGAGTTTTTCAGTCTTTGAACATCTCCACTGACCAGAAGCATATTATCTCCCTGTGCAGATTAAACTCTTAGAAAAATCTTCTTTACCTGAGCTCCATACTGTCTCCCTGTGATCTCCCCCTACCATTCACTACCTCTTGCACCTATCCTACCCCCTTCTCTTCTACAATCTCCTTTTCTCCAAAGAAAACATTGGTTCCTTAAGTGCCCCTTATTTTAATCCTACAAGAGGCTGTAAAGTTATTAATGATAGGAACTGTACGATTTCAAACCAAGCTGCAGTTGCTCTTTTGAAACAACAAAAAGGTCCTTGATTTTAGATGGTTACACTGTTAATCTCATAATAGCATTTACAATATTATTACTATTCTTGCTGCTCAGACTGATTTTACTCTCAACACATTTTCTTGTGACATGATCAGTTTTATGTTCTTAACTTCCACACTCGTTTAATCAACCTCTTCGTCTTCACTCTCCTCGTGTACAATTGGAGTCTGTGTGTTTTCTTGAATGTTTTAGATAGCTAGCTTCACCTTGAACTTTGACTTTCTCAGCAGCTGCTAGCTGTGCTTGCCGAGATAAGTACTCAGTCTTGGCTTTACCAAAAACTATGTAGGTATTTGAAGCTGGGCTCTTGCAGACATCTGGTTTCGTGACCACAAAGAGGATATTATCAGATTCCTGGATAGTGACTCTAGTAATCCCTATAACTTGTTGAAGACCCAATTTGGACATAGCCTTTTGTGCCTTTATTCCACTCCAGCTGTGTTTTACTTTACTGACTGGTTTTTCATCAAGTTCAGCCAGTGCTGCCAGCTGGGCTCATTGTGTGGTTGCCTGTGTGGAGTGTTGTCTTGAGCTCTGGTACTGATTCATCACTGTCAGATTCTGCTCCAGACCCTGTTTCCGCCTGGCCTGCAGTTACTCCTGCTCTGTAGTAGGATGGTTTCTGTGGCTTCATGAGCATTTGTTTTGGTAACATGGAACCAAGATGGCATGGCAGCAGAAAGAGCCTTAAATTCCCTTTAACTGACTCAATCCCCTTTGCCTTTGAGTGTGTCTCAGTTGTTTTAACTCTGAACTGGAATATGGAACCCAGTACTGAATATTCTGTTATGGCCCTGAGCAGTATGTTCTTGCTTTTCTTAATTCTTGATCTCTTTGGTATGTCTTTGTGTTAGAATCATGAAGTTCTGGGAAGACAAGGATGAACTAGGTACAGTCTAACTCTAATCAAGCCCAAACTATGACAGGGAGAGCAGAAGTATGTTAGAAATGTAATCCTAACAAAATAGGAAGTCTGTAAAAAATGGAATGCAGGCATAGATGAGAAGCTTATAATTTGTGTTTAAAAGCTGGCGATAAAATACTAACTTGAATATGAATAACAGTAAGAGTTTAAAAAAAACTAAGAAGGAAGCAAACGACAATGTTAGCAGAGAAAAAGAAAGCCAACAACTATAAATGCACATTTAAGAACATACTATTTTCTGAATAAAATACTCCATTAACAAAACCTAAAACTCATTTTCTGTCAGCTGCATATCGCACTGTTGACTTAGATTTACTATCCATGAGACATTCTGAAGGAGGACTTGTGGAGAGGAAACTCACAAACAAAGACTTTGAGTAGCTAAAGGAATTTAGGATAGATAACCTGAAGAAGGGAAGATTTCAGGGTATTATGATTGGAATTTTCAGATACTATTTATCTATTCAATTATGTGTTAATCCAATTAAATATTTACGAAACATCCTCTATATGCTTGGCCCTGTGCTAGCATTGAATATTTAGTGATTGAAACATTTTTCAAAAGCAGTCAATACCAACCTTACTTTTATGGAGCTACAACTACACAAGTACATATGTGTTTACAAATTGAGATGTGTTTCACAATAAAGTACAGATGCTGTGAAGAAAAATATTTAGGTGAAACCTAAAAAAAGTGATGACATCTCTGTGTCTACAGCATTATGCATGATATGGAAGAAGTAGGTTCAAGCCCAATGTAAGAAAGAACTTCACAAGGCAATGCGATCTCGCCAGGATAATGGCTTTAGGAGCAATGAGCCCCCAGCATTGAGAGTGTTTGTGCTGATTATGGGTGCCAATCGATAGGGATGATGACGCAGAGATGGTTCTCTCAGTGGGTATAAGAGTGGACTCTGGTTTCAGGTCCTAGAAAGCCTGTCAAGTTGACAGCTGGATCAGTGGGCTTCTCAGAGGAGGCCACTTTAGAAGGTCCCTTAATTCCTAGTCTCTTCTTTCTGACACCCAGTGGGCATATAAGGCAGGAAAAAAAATCTGTCTGCCATTTTGTCCTTTTCTCTGACTATGAAAAGAAAGATGATCAACTTCTCCAGTATCTGCTCATTCTTCCTACTTAGGTGGCATTAGTTTCAGACAGCTGGCTGCTGGGCTTCATAGAAAAGACCACTGGACCTACAGTTGGAAGAACTAGATTCTAGCCCCAGCTTAGCCACTTACTGATTTGAAGCAAGTCACTTAACATGGTTGTTATGGGATTGGTATGAGGGAACTTGGTAGTGAGGCAGTTGCCTCTCTGGTTATCATTTCTACCACCCAAAGAGTTAATTTCCCGTAGCTGTGTTCTCCTATCCTTCCCATTCCCCATCTTGCATGTTTCTCACCATGACATGGGTCATGGCTAGTGTTTCCAAGCCTTTATTTCTCCTTCTTGCCCAAGATGAGGTTTTACCAGTGGCAGGAAGTGTCAGGCGAGGCAGTCCCAGAAAGCAATTTGGTGAGATAATTAGATAAAACCTCAAAATCCTTCTACAAGGCCCTTTTCTGACTTTGGGTGAACCTCTAAGGAAGTGACATGCAAAGCTAGTCCCAAACCTGTTACCTCTGTGGGGACCACCTTAAGGTATTATGAGCAAACCAAAGTTTATTTAAAAGAGCTCTAGGATGCTGAGAAATCTAGCACTTGGTGAAATACAAAGAAATGTTGAAGCTGCAAGTCAGGAGTGGAGTAGGTAGGCTATCTGAAAAATAAGAAAAAAGGAAGACTTGGGAGTACTTGCAATTTACTTTTTTTATTTAAAACACTGTCACTATAAAGTGACTGAAATGCTAGCAAATAAGTCTGGAGTGGTTCTCAACTTTGGGTTCACCTTGGGAGCTTTAAAAAATATTGATAATTAGATAGTACATCCAGAGATTCTACTGGAGTGTTACCTGTGCAGTGGGATTTTAACTCAGCAGGTGGTTACTGTGTGTACCTAGCGTTGAGAACCACTGATTTACAAGGCAGAAGCAAGGGACATTAGTGGACAAAAGGCACAAGCAAGTGTGTTTCACCTTTCAGGAGGCTGTTAATCTTGAGGGAAGCAGAGATAGAATGCATGGAATTTCTGTAGGGAAATTGAAGAGAGGTGGGTGAAGAGAGGGCTTGAAAGTGAAGAATAAAAGAGAATGCAGATCCTGGGGCCATCCTCACTATTATGTCGTATGTGTGTGTCTCCATGGTCATAGCTCTTTGTATTTCCTTAGCTGTTTGTTTTCCTGTTTATCCATTCTAGGAGAGCATTTCCATTAGACTCTTTAGTTGGATGGACCATTTCGCATCAACACGGGAGAGCTGCAGGATAAAGAATTGGTAATGAGTCTGTGAATTCTACATCCAAGTAAGTTGAGTGAATGAATAAACCGATGATTTGAGGTAATTCAGCTTCTATAACAACTGCAACTTCACCTCCTACTTCATATTTTTTAATTTTATTTTACAAATTTAATTTATTGTATTTCATTATATAATGTTATATTATGTTATATTATATTATACTGTGTTGTATTATATATTATTTTCACATTCTGGTTGGGGTTTAACTATTTTATTCTGATTTCTTGGCCACTAATGAGGTCTTTTATCTCTGTGTCTTTGACCTGAACTCTCTTTTTAAACTTAGAGGTCCCTTGGGACATCCATATCCTTTACCACCCTTATTCATATTTTTCTATTTTTCCAACTTTCTAAAACCTCTCACATTTATTTCAAACATCCCCCCCATT
>VMDR010011203.1:0-29014 GCA_007922815.1 Macrotus californicus | reverse complement strand
CATAACACACCTTCAATGAAACATTCTTGCCAAATGTCACATCTCCTGAAACAGTGAGGTGATCTAATTCAAGCATATCTGGTATACTTTCGAATCTCCTTAGATAATCCTGAACCTGAAAGAAAAATGGAAACATAAATCGTTTCAAAAATGGGTTAAGGACTAAATTTACAAAATAGTTTAACTTAACTGTAAAAACATTCTGTTGATGGCCAAGTTCAGGCCCTCTATGGGAAGAACCTATTTGTTAAACACTCGCCATATGCTAGATCCTGTGCAGGAGAGACCAGGAAATAACACTGTCCCTAAAATCAAGCAATTTACAGCTAAGCAGATCAGACATCACAAAATAAATAATAAAGAGAAAACCAACTATTATGCTAAGAGCCAGATGAGTAGTTCAGATGACCTGGAGTTAGATGGAGAGAGGTCATCATGGGCTGACACAAACCAGACTGGAGCTCGGCTTCAGGGTGGGTAGTGTTCAGAAGAAATGAAGAGCAACTCCACAGATTATCATTCTAAATGGCGATTCTCTTTGCCTCTTATTTCCTTATACTTGCAGGCACTAGAAACTGTCCTACATGGTTTTGTTTCCCTTTTTGCTGAGAAAAATAGAAGCAATTGGAAAACACTCACTGGCTTCTACTACCACTGCTACCACCCTCAACCCGCACCCCGCCTTGCCCCTCACCCATTACTCTGTCCCTCCTAGTACTGAGGCTGTAATGTTTCTACTTCATCTTAAGGCCAGCCCTTCTTATGGCCCATTCAAAGAATACTGTCCAGCACTTCTCCTTTCTCCCTCTTCAATGGTTTTCCCCTCTTGATTACATCACTTCATATCTATAAATGCATATTCCCCCATCTTTAAAAAACAAAACAAAAAAACCTCTCAAATCTTATATTCCTTTATCTCTATGGCTGTCTTTTTGTTTTTAAGGAAAGTTCTTGAATAAGTTGTCTACATTCATATCTCCAATTTCTCTTCTATTCTGTTTTAAATCCATTCCAGTCAGTCTCCAAAACCTCTTTACTGATCAATCCTATGGGGAATTCTCATTCATGTTACTTGATTCAGCAGTAGCACTTGACAAAGATGATCACTCCCTCTTTTCCTCATTTGGCTTTTAGGACATATTCATGGTTTTCTACCCAGTTCCCAACGTGTCACCTTTGCTGCTTCTTCCATCTTAGACCCATCCTCTTAAGTCTTGGGAGTACCTGAGGGCTCAGTGCTTGGAGCACACACCTCCACTCCTCACTCACCATCTAGGTGATGGATATGTTATGGCTTTAAATACCAGCTATAACCTGACAACTCTCAAATGTACCTGTCTCTTCTAGATCCCTCTTCTGAGCTCTAGACTTACACACTCACCTTCTCCATTTGAAGGTCTAATAAACATGGTATCTCCAAAATTTAACTTCCCATGCTACTCCCCCTAAACCTACTCTACCCAAGCCTTCCCCATCTCAGTAAATGGCAATTCCATGCTTCCAGTTGCACAAGCCAAAAACTTTGAGAGTCATCCTTACTCTTCTCTTTTTTATCTTCTCTTCTATGTCAATGGTGAACCCTTATGGATACAGCTTTGAAAATATCTCAGAATGCCAACATTTTTCACTATTTCCACTGCTACCACCCTGGTCCAAAGCACCATTTCCCTTTGCCAGGATTCCTGCAACAACCTATTCCCCAGACTCCCTGATTCACTCCTCAGCCCACAACTCACCAATTGCTTTCCATCCATAAGAGGGGGGAAAAAAAGCAACGTTCCCAATACTTAATTACAAGGTTCTACATAATCCACCTACTCCCAGTCCCTTACTTTTTCACTCTGCTCCAGCCATACTGTGCTCTCCAAGGTCCCCAAAACATGTTCTTCCTCAGCGCAACTAACCATTGTCCACTCAGCCCCTGTTCTCAAATTGAGGCAGCTAAAGTTCTTATCTCCTGCAGGATATGAAGAGTGGGAGGGAACTGAAGGGAGCCTGAGGCTCGGTGCAATATGGTTGGCAATCCCATATCAGGATGTGAGAAGATAGTCCATGTACCACCAGGACTTTCCCAGTCCAACCAGGCTGATAAAAAACATCAAATAATGGGGAGACTACTAAGATGCCAGATGACTATCCTGGAATTTCCAGTCCAGCCATAGGACCTACTACACACATACACACCAGGTGGCACTAAACCACAACTAGAACTAGAATAGTTTGGATGGCATAACAGGACTCTATAGGTCAGCCACAAAAGCTCACCTTGTCACTGCATTAACCTCTCAATATTTTAACATGACTAATTTTGGGGGGTTCCACTTATTGTGTTAGGATTGGGTTGACTGGACTTGCTATCCTCCTGCCTGGAATACTTTCACCCCAGACACGTGCATGACACAATTTCTCAGTGAGGCTGTCTCTGGCCACCAATGTAAAATGACCACCACGACCCCACCCACACATTCCTCTTCATGCTGTATTTTCTCCATAGCCTTTTCTACCACTTGATATACTACACATTCAATTTATTTGCTTATCATCTTCCTCACCCTACTATAATATCCATGAAGGTAGGATTTTAGTCTGTTTTATTTACTGCTAAATACCTAGGATGTAGAACACTGCTCAGCAAATGGAAGGGGCTATGTTTGTTAAGCCAGAACTAACATTCTCCTGATAAAAGCAGTATAGTCTAAAAGAGACAGATTCTAATTCACATGTATATCATCGTTATAATTATGCATTTAAGAAATACAAATTCACATGTATACCATATGTTTGTAATTACGTACCTTTGTAAAAGAACTGCCTAATTTAACCAAGGGCACTGTAGGAAATTCCCGCTTTTCACTCATTGTCAAAGATCCTGCATTAAGGCTGTAGAGGTTTGACATCACAAGCAAGAGATCTGATGTGGTTTTGACAGGCAGAAAACGGCTTCTAGGAACATTGATACCAAGGGAGTTCTCAAAACTTTTAATGGCGGCCCCTACCGCAGTCTCTAACTGGATGACATTCAGTCCTCCATCCAGAGTCTGTAAGAAAAAGAGGGAGGGAGAGAAACAGGTTTGAACAGTCTAGTTCCACATTCATATTTGGTGAGTGGTTTCAGAGATCCATTGAAGGAAACAGAATTTTGAGAACTAACATTGATCAAGTACCTACCGTAAGCCAGGTGCTTATATGTTGTCTTTTTTCAGCCTCACAGCTCTTCCATTCACTAATATTTCCATTTTATGATACAGAAACACAGTTTCAGAAAGGTGCCCATGACCAAAAGGCCTCTAAGTATCAGAGCAACAAGTAAGCTGAGGTAGGTCCTCTACTTTTGGGCCCAGTGCTCTTGCCACTACCACAGCCCAGGGCCAGGAAAGGACACGATGGCCCGGGCTGGATGTAGACTCTGAAAGCCAAGGCCAGGACCTGGAGAGACTGACTAGGCAAAAGGAGTGACAATGCACCAGACAGGCCAGTGGGAGTCAGGTAGTGGGCCTATGTGTAGCCTACAATGATCTTAGAAACCAGGGAGCCGGCACTTTGACTGACCTTTGGATTCACGATAATTTCCATGTCAATAGCATTCTGCTCCTGCAGCCTTTTAACTGCTGCAAGAGAGATCCAGAGGTTGTTTGTGTTAAATATTTTGAATTTTGAGACAGACTTGAACTCATCAACGTGTGCTTTTGGCACTTGAGCGATTTCCACCAGTCTCAGTTTTCCTTCATACTGAGTGAGTGTCCCACCCTAGAAAAGGCAAAGAGTGTGTGAGTGCTCCACATGTCTCCCAACCACATCCGTACCACGCTTTTATAGCCTATGAATGTTACAGAAAAGACTGCGAATAAAATCCTCTAGAAATAAAAAGCATTGGCAGTGACTCAGTCTGTGATACAAAGCAACATATGTATGAAGACAGAACCAAAGAAAATAATTTAGGATGTCTGTTACCTTATACTGTATACCCCCCCTCCTGTCCATGATAAAAGCTCTGGAAAGACATTAGTCTCCCTCACTTTCTGAAGGTCAGCTACGGGGACAGTCATTCCTTTTATTCCCAAACCACTGCCCATTACAAAATAACCAGTCCCACCACCTCAGATCCTGCTCTGACTAGCTCTAGGATAAGGGGAGAAAAGAGAAGACAGAGGCACGTGTGGACAAGAAGTGACCACTGTGTGGCCTTACAGTTATGAGGCCACAGCAGTGTGGGAAGAGGGGAACATTCACTCATGGGTAGAATGGACATTTATAAAAGGCATAGAACCCAGCTCAGGAACTGACCATTTTAGTATTTATACACTGCCCACCTTTTTTATTCCCTTTAAGTAATTATTAAAACCCTGTGTACCATTTCATCAAAGGTCAAGTTTCATCACCACTAAATATGCAAAGTTTGAAAATCAGATTTTTAAATGGTGATGGAAGGAGACTTGACTTGGGAGTGGTGAACACACAATATTCAGGTGATGTGTTAAGAACTGTCCACCTGAAACCTATATAATTTTTATTTTTTTATTTTATTTATTTTAGAGGGAGGGGAATGGACGGAGAAAGAGAGTGAGAGAAACATCAGTGTGTGGTTACCTCTCGCACACCCCCAACCAGAGATCAGACCTGCAACCCAGGCATGTGCCCTGACTGGGAATTGAACTGGTCACCCTTTGGTTCATAGGCTGGCACTCAATCCACTGAGCCACACCAGCCAGGACTGAAACCTATATAATTTTATTAGTCCATGTCACCCAATAAATTCAATAAAAGTTAAAAAACTTAAATTTTTGCTTTGTGCCAAACAAAACTGCATTTTTTGCAATTACAGAGATATTACAGTGATCAAACAAAAATATAGAAATACAAAAAATATATAGAAATACATATTATACTAGAAATTGAAATTTTCATAAAAGGAACAATGAAATAGAAATACTTAATCAAATTAGAAGAATAAAGGTTTGAACAAACTTAGTGAAAGTGCTTTCACTTCACAAGTTTCAGATTTCTATTACAAATATGTGGAACTATTTTCAGTTAAAATTGCCCACATAGATTATTCAATATATAAAGATGATTTTAGTACTATTAAATCTGGATTTTTATACACATTGTTATGTGACACAGAAGTTAGGGTACTCTACAGAATGCTATCTTGTTCTGTCTTACACTGATGTTATCAAGTGGATAAATGTGTTCTACTTCACATGGAAACTTTCCAATAAAAGAAGAGTTTGAACTACATAACCTATGAAATGTGATGATGTAAATCCCTGAACTGTTTCCTCTCAGTATTTACCTTTACATCTGCACGTGTCTTATTTGTGACTTCCATGACAAATTCACATCGTTTTCCATTGGGTGGGTTCATTAGATGATTAAGAATATAAAGATCCACTGTGGCACCCAGATTATCTATGTTAGACACAAAAATATACTCTTTGCCTTCTCCTATGAAGATATCAAGCAAACCAGAGTTGTAGAAACTGGCGTAAATATCTCCATGACCTGGAGGGTACCAAGCTTCTGTATTTTCCCCTGAGTACGACACATCCTTCGCTACAGGCAGTAAAGATTCTTTATTAATCCTTGGGTACCTTTAAAAAAAAAAGTGCTTTTATCAATTCTAGAACATTGCAAACCTTCAAGAAAAACAGTGCATTTAATGTTAAATAAAAATTCCCTCCTTTTCGGTCTATCATTAGTAATTTAATCAGATGTGAATCCATTTAAGAAAAATCTCATCATCGAATGTCCAGAAATCAATTCCCTAAATAGTTACATTTACTGCAAAAATTTTTTTTCCATGGTCTTACAGGTGGGAGGACACCTCATATTTTGAAGATAACATCTTTTATGACTGTTCAAGAGAGGAGATATAGTAAGTTTTCTCAAACTCATTTGGTCACAGGATTGTTCTTTTCCATGAAAACCTATTTGGGAAAAGCTGTCTATTCTTACAAACAAAGACTCAGGGGTGGTACTCTTCCTTTCACAGAAAATCAACAGCAGGTTAATGCCCAGGGATGTCAGCTTCCTGCTTCTAGTGAGAACCTGTGTAGGGACTGGCAATGGGGGAAAAGGAGCTGGCCCTATAACAGACTAAAGAGCAACTGGAATATGGATGCTGAGCACCTGTGACATAACAAAGAGTCCTTGAAAAAACAGGTTTAAAAAAACACCAAAAAACTAAAGGTACATAGAAATATCCCTTCCGTGCAAGTTCACATAAACCCGTGTCTGTCCTTAGATGGAAGCCTCATTTCCTCAGTTGCCTGGCTGTATTATACTTCCTTTTTACTTAATCTCCCTTCCCAAAGTAGATGATTTTCTCCAGAATTTATTAAATTTCCCCTGAGCCTATATTAGGATGTTAAGGAAATTCCTTCCATTAGGAAAGAAGGTTACCAATATTGTGGAATATAGGATTCCACCTGGAGCCCAAACATGCCCTCAGAAAGCAAAGACATAAGCTATCCTCAAGTACTCTGGACAGGGAACAGGATCTCAAGCAGATTCCCTTTTAAGAATTGAAGTTACAGAACCATAGTGTGATTATAACAATCACACATCTATTAAATGTTCACCCTCTAAAGGCATCAAACACTTGTAACATTAGCCTTGGGCACATAGAGCACATCTTGAGGCTACTATGTTCAAACAAGACAAAGAAGTCCTTTCCCAGGAGTACCTCCTGCCCCCCACCCCCCTCCGCTGTCCCCCAGAGATAATTGTTTTTACTCCTTGTACCTGCTTTGATTGAAAGTGTAGATTTTCACACGACAATGACTATACTTCTGTAGTATTTTTTTTGTATCTTCATCTGTGTTAAAAGAGTTCATCAGAACAAGAGGAACATCTGTATTGTAGGTTTTGTTCAAATGCTAGGGAGGAAAATGACAATAAGATTATCCAGACTTTTCTTTTGCGTAAAGGTATAAAATGAACTCTTAATTGTTAATCACAAAATGTCAAAAACATTTTACATAGCCACATACATAGTTTTAAAATAACTACTTAGCATAAGTTATTTTGCCAAGTAAGCAATTCACCATGTACTTGGTCATTATATCACAAGTCTTTGAGAAAGAGAAACTACTGTCTACAATTTGTGGATGTTAAGTGAGGCCCAGAGCAGGCGGGTCAGCAGCAGAACAGGGACACCTTCCTCCTGACCACAGTCTGACTCTGGAGCTGTGTGCCCAGCCACCATGCCCTATGGCTTCAGCAAGTGCTGACTGAGCATTTAGTGTGTCTCCAGGTCACTGTGGGGATTTAGTTAAGTACAAATGTTACAAAGTCATGGCTCCCTATTCTCAGGATTATGTCAAGAGTTGTGAATCACATCCTAACTGAAATCCTTTCAGTCTCTAGAAAGAGCTGAGACAACAGAGTGGGAGGAAAACAGCGCCTTAGAAGTCAGACTGCCCTCTGTTCTCCACCTACTAACTAGGGAAGCTTGGGCAAGTAAGTCAACCTCTCCGGGCCTTGGTTTCCTCGTCTCTAAAATGGAGATGATAATAGCACTTATCTTACAGAGTTTTTGAGAGGAACAAATGAGTCAATTCATGTAAAGAGCTCAGGATAATATGTGGCGTACAGGGAGATGGTGCGCACCTGAACCTGCGGGACTGGAGGCCGCCCGTCCCATCCCAGTAGCAGAGGCTGAACGGACCGGAGCCTTGGGAGGGAGCACGCCTGACCCCGCCACCCAGAGGTACCTTGCACCCAACCCCTGCGCTCCAGGGCAAGCATCAGAGGAGGTGCACACCTGCATCTGCAGCACCAGCCACACCCGACTGGCTAAGAGGAAGGCATAGACACCCCCACAGAGAACCGCAGGGCTCAGGGAGTCAGCAATCCCCATAAAGATTTAACTCAGTGGGGGGGCTGAACAAGCCTGAAGGGACTCTGAGAGTCCCTAGCATCTAGGACAGCAAAGAGCAAGAAGGAGGTATGTGAATTGTCCCTAACTGGAACACCTCAAGGACAGCCAACTGGTGGTCTGAAGGCATAGGCTGAGCACAGAAGGGCACTGGGGGCCCAGCAGTGAACTGAGGAACTAGGCCGGAGGCTGGACAACAGCAAACTGCGGCTCAGGAAGGGAGAAAAGAGAAACCAATTCCCCCTCAGCCTGCTGCAGCCAGGAGGACCAGCAGGACTGGCTGGGCCGGTTTGAAGCCAGCAGGAGCCTCCCCTTTTTTTAAGTTTTTTTTTTTTTCTTTTAACTCCTTCTTCCTTTCTTTCCTTCTTCTTCCTTTCTTTCTTCTTTTATTCCTTCCTTCCTTTTTTTTTTTAAATTCCCACAAGTGAGACAATAAAACCTGAAGCTGTGAAAAGACCAGAGCTGGACCCAAAAAGGGGTAACCCCAACAACTGAGACACTGAGACAAATTTCAATTTGTTACTCCAGAGAACTTGCGAGTTATTATATATTTGTATTATTATTTTTTTCATTATTCTTACACCTATTATTTTATTAGTATTTTTGTATTTCTCTTCTTTCTGTTTAGCCTTCTTTACTTGGCGTGTTAAATTGCACTGTAAGACTGGTTTCCCCTGTTCTCTCTTTCATACTGTATTTTTAATTTTGCTGTCTTTCACTTCACTTATGTTCCATTAGCATACTACTCTAGGTCCTATACTTCCTATCTTGTTATCCAGATCACATAGATTCTGTCATATGATTGTTGCTCCATAACTATTGTAAATAATTGCTGTTCCATACAATTGTAAATACTACAGAGCACCCCTCCCAGATCTTAGCTCACTTCACTGTTTCCTGAACTGTATTACTGTTGTGGCTAACTCTGCTCATTCACACACTACACACATTTTCTATCCTTTACTCTCACTTTACCTCATGATCTGACCTCCCACAAGCTCACTGCTTTCCAGATCCAACTCACAATCCTTCCCCTCCCAACAAGAGTCTTATCTCCTTTCCATGCTTTCTAAAAAGTGGCTAGTTGGGTGAAATATCATGGCTAACACTATACATATCCAAAGGATCTCCTATCTCTTCTCTACAGGTTGGTACTTTTAATACCATAGAATACATTCCTACTATCTTAAACCATTTTGCCTTCCCATCCAACTGATCACAAAAAAAAAAGAGTAGGTGGGAACTGTGGACACCAGTACACCTGCAGGAAGAGGAAACCCACCAACAAAGGAACCAACAACAGATAAGAACAGAAGAAGATGAAGGAGGGAGTGGAAGCCACACTAACTTATCCCAGGACCTATCTAGAAACATAACCAACTGGTGGAGAAATTACTCAGAACAAACAACTGAATAAGAGCGAGAGAGAATTTACAAAACATTGTACACACGGAAGAACCAGCTTCAACACTACCTGCCCACACCTGCACAACAGAATACAAGACGTAGTAGACAGAGTTACCCTCAGTTAACCAGCTAGAGGAAAGGAGTCACCAAAGAAAGACCCAACGACAATCAAAACCCAAAGACATACAGAGAGCCAACATAAACGACAGCCAAGACCAGCAAGCTCAGGAGATCAAGGAGACTGCACCACTGTATCTCACAGGTCTTCTACAATAGAAGTTTACAACATAAACCCAGGCAGTCAGAACAGACCAATTTAAAAAGCAGAGGCTACCAAGAAGAGTCTCACAAACAATGGGAAGACAAAGAAACAATCCTCAAACGAAAAGAAAGGAGGAAGCCTTGGAAAGAGTGCTAAATGAAACAAAGGTAAGTCAACTACCAGATACTGAGTTCAAAACAATGGTTATGAGGAAGCTCAATGAATTCACAGAGAATTACCAAAAACTACAGGGAAACTACAATGAACTCACTGCAAACTATATCAACATGAAAAAGGAAACAGAAAATATCAACAAGGGCCAAGAGGAAATGAAGAATACAATTTCTGAACTGAAGAACACAGTAGAAGGAATCAAAAGCAGGCTCGATGAAGCAGAGGATCGGATTAGCAAGCTGGAGGACAAGGTAGAAAGAAATACCCAGAAAGAACAAGCAAAGGAAAAGAGGCTCAGAAAGAATGAAGAGGGGTTCCAGGAAATGCAGGACAACATGAAACATAATAATAGCTGTATAATAGGGATACCAGAAGGAGAAGAAGAAGAGCAAGGGATAGAAAAAGTTTTGAAAAAGTAATGATGGAAAACTTCCCTAATTTGATGAGAGAAAAAGTCACACAAATACAGGAAACACAGAGAGTCCCAATGAAGAGGAACCCAAGGAGGCCCACTGCAAGACATATCATATAATTAAAATGGCAAAACTCCAAGACAAAGAGAGAATCTTAAAGGCAGCAAGGGACAAAAGGAAGTAACATACAAGGGAGCCCCGATAAGACTAGTAGCTGACTTCGCAATGGAAACGCTACAAGCCAGAAGGGAATGGCAAGAAATTTTCCAAGTAATGAGAACCAGAGGCTTGCAACCAAGACTTCTCTATCCAGCAAGGCTGTCAATTAAAAAGGAAGGCTAAATAAGAAGCTTCCCAGACAAAAGAACCCTCAAAGAATATACCTCCTCCAAACCAGCTCTGCAAGAGATGTTAAAGGGTCTGCTTTAAGAACAGGAAGAAAAACAGTGAGAGAGGAACACGGGTACGAACAAGTGGCAATGAATAAGTACCTATCAATAATAACCTTAAGTGTAAATGGATTAAATGTGCCAATCAAAAGACACAGAATAACTGAATGGATAAGAAAACATGACCCACACATATGCTGCCTATGAGAGACCCACCTCAGGACAAAAGACCTACACAGACTGAAAATGAAGGGCTGGAAACAAATATTCCAAGCAAATGGACAGGAAAAAAAAAGCCAGCGTAGCAATACTCGTATCGGAGAAAACAGACTTCAAAAGAAGAGCCACAGAAAGAGACCCAGAAGGTCACTTCATAATACTCAAGGGAAGAATCCATCAAGAAGACATAAACATGTAAACATATATGCACCCAACATAGGAGCACCCAAATATATAAAGAAAACCTTGGAGGACGTCAAGAAAGATATTAACAGCAACACAATTATAGTAGGGGATTTTAACACACCACTGTCAAAAATGGACAGATCCTCCAAACAAAATACCAACAAAGATATTGTGCAATTGAAGAAAGCCCTAAATGAAATGGATTTAACTGATATATATAGAGCCTTTCATCCCAAAGAAGCAAAATACACATTCTTTTCAAATGCTCATGGAACATTTTCAAAGATAGACTACATGATAGGACACAAAACAAGCCTCAACAAATTCAAGAAAATTGAAATCATATCAAGCATTCTTTCCGACCACAAGGGACTGAAACTAGAAACCAACCTCAAGGAAAAAAACCCAAAACACTCAAACTCATGGATTTGAATAGCATGCTATTAAACAATGAAGGTTCAACAATGAGATTAGGGAAGAAATCAAAAAGTTTTTGTTTCTTTGAAACAAATGAAAATGAACTCACAACAATCCAAAACTTATGGGACACAGCGAAGGCAGTCCTGAGAGGGAAGTTTATAGCAATACAGGCCTACCTAAAAAAGATAGAAACATTTCAAATAAACAGCCTAACCCAATGCCTACAAGAACTTGAGGAACAACAACAAGGACAGCCCAGAGCAAGTAGAAGGAAGGAAATAGTCAAGATCAGAGCAGAATTAAATGACATAGAGACTAAAAGCACAATTCTAAGGATCAATAAATCCAGGAGCTGGTTCTTTGAAAGGGTAAATAAAATCTACAAGCCTTTAAAGCAGGCTCATCAAGAAAAAAAGAGGACACAAATAAACACAATCAGAAATGAAAGAGGAGAGATTACAATTGATACCACAGAAATACAAAAGGTTTCTACTACAAAGAACTATATGCCAAGAAATGTGAAAACCTATGTGAAATGGACAAATTTCTAGAAAAATATAATCTCCCAAAACTGAATGAAGAAGCAAAAAGCCTGAACAGGCCAATAACAGCTGATGAAATTGAAGCAATAATCAAAAAAACTCATGACACACAAAAGTCCTGGACTGGATGGTTTCACAGGAGAATTCTACAACACATTTAAGGAAGAACTAACCCCTATCCTTCACAGATTATTCAAAAAAATTCAAGAAGATGGAAGACTCCCAAACTCTTTTTATGAAGCCAGCATCACTCTAATCCCAAAACTAGATAAAGACACAACAAAGAAAGAAAACTTCAAGCCAATATCGCTGATGAACATAGATGCTAAAATCCTCAACAAAATATTGGTAAACCACATCCAGCAATACATTAAAAAGATCATACACATGACCAAGTGGTATTCATCACAGGAATGCAAGGATGGTAAAATATTTGCAAATCAATAAACGTAATACACCACATAAAAAAAAAGAAAGACAAATCTCACATGATCATATCAATAGATGAGGAAAAAGCACTTGATAAGGTACAGTACCCACTTATGACAAAAACACTTAGCAAAGTGGGAATAGAGGGAGCATTCCTCAACATAATAAAGGCAATATATGAGAGACCTACAGCCAACATCATATTCAACAGGCAAAAACTTAGAGCTTTCCCACTAAGATCAGGAACAAGACAAGGATATCTGCTTTCACCACTCCTATTTAACATAGTATTAGAAGTCCTAGCCACAGCAATCAGATAAGAAAAAGAAATAAAAGGCATCCAAATTGGAAAGGAGGAAGTAAAACTGTCATTGTTTGCAGATGACATGATAGTGTACATAGAAAACCCTTTAGACTCCACCTAATAAATGAATTTGGCAAAACAACGGGATACAAAGTTGATATTCAGAAATCAAAGGCATCTTTGTACGCCAACAATGAAATATCAGAAACAGAAATCAGGAAAAAAATCCCATTTGATATAGCAACAAGAAAAATAAAGTACCTAGAAATAAACCTAACCAAGGAGGTAAAAGACCTGTACTCAGAAAACTATACAACAATGAAGAAAGAAATTAAGGAAGACATAAACAAATGGAAGCATGTATCATGCTTATGGATAGGAAGAATTAACATCATCAAAATGGCCATACTACCCAAAGTGATTTATAGATTCAATGCAATCCCTGTTAAAGTACCAATGACATATTTCACAGGTATAGAACAAACATTTCAGAAATTTATATGGAACCATAAAGGACCCCGAATAGCTGCAGCAATTTTGAGAAAGAAGAACAAAGTAGGAGGGATGACAATACCTGATATCAAACTGCATTACGAGGCCATTGTAATCAAAACAAGCTGGTACTGGCATAAGAACAGACACATAGACCAAAGGAACAGAACAGAGAGCCCAAAAATAAACCCAAGTCTCTATGGTCAATTAATATTTGACAAAGGGGGAAGAAGCATAAAATGAAGTAAAAATAGCCTCTTCAACAAATGGTGTTGGGAGATTTGGAAAGCTACATCCAAAAAAATGAAACTCGATCACCAACTTACACCATACACAAAAATAAATTCAAGGTGGATAAAAGATTTAAATATACGTTGTAACACCATAAAAGTCCTAGAGGAAAACATTGGCAGGAAAATATCAGATATTCCATGCAGCAACATCTTCACTGATGTGTCCCCTAAAGCAAGGGACATAAAGGAAAGAATAAACAAATGGGACCTCATCAAATTAAAAAGCTTCTGCATGGCTAAAGAAAACAGCATTAAAATGAACAGAAAACCAACTATACGGGAACACGTATTTGCCAATGATACCTCAGACAAGGGTTTGATCTCCAAAATATATAAAGAACTCATACGACTCCACTCCAGGAAGACAAAAAATCCAATTAAAAAAATGGGCAGAAGACTTGAACAGACACTTCTCCAAGGAGGATATACAGAGGGCCCAGAGACATATGAAAAGATGCTTAGCATCAGTAGCCATCAGAGAGATGCAAATTAAAACCACCACGAGATACCACTTCACATCGGTCAGAATAGCCATCATAAACAAATCAACAAACAAGTGTTGGAGAAGATGCGGAAAAAAGGGAACCCTAGTGCACTGTTGGTGGGATTGCAGACTGGTGCAGCCACTGTGGAAAACAGTATGGAATTTCCTCAGATAACTAAAAATGGAGCTGCCTTTTGACCCAGCAATTCCACTGCTGGGATTATACCCTAAGAGCCTTGAAACACCAATTCAAAAAAACCTGTGCACCCCAGTGTTCATAGCAGCACAATTTACAATAGCCAAGTGCTGGAAGCAACCTAAGTGCCTATCAGTCAATGAGTGGATCAAAAAACTATGGTACATTTACACAATGGAATTCTGTGCAACAGAGAGAAAGGAGCTACTACCCTTTGCAACAGCATGGATGGAATTGGAGAGCATTATGCTAAGTGAAATAAGCCAGGTGGTGAGGGAGAAATACCTCATGATCCCACCTTTAACTGGAACATAATCAACAAAAGAAAAAAAGCAAACAAAATATAACCAGAGACACTGAAATTAAGAACAATCTAACCACAGCCAGGGTGGAGGGGACACTGGGGGAAAGGGGGGAAGCAAGGGAGGGAGGTGGGATTGGCTGGGGTGGGGGGAGTGATGGGGAAAAAATGCAGACAACTGTAATTGAACAACAATAAATTAATAAAATCTTTAAAAAAAAATACGTGGTGTACAGTATGTACTGGATAAATGTTAGGCACTGCTACTCTTAGTGTTATTATTGTGGTTGCCAGCACCATATTAGAAACTAGAAATAAAGAGATGAAAAAGATTGGCCACAGCCCCTGAAAAGCTTATGGTCTATGATTAATGACTTCATCATAAGAAAGAGGCCAAGAACAGGTCTCAGCATCCACAGCATCCGACCAGAAACGTGAAATTCTCCCAAGCCCCCAAAGGAGTTAATGAAGTCATAGCATCCCAGCTGTGATGAAGGCTGCCACTAAAAAGAAGGGGGCTGAGAGGAGGGGAGATCAAAGGAGAATCCAGAGACCCAGAGATTTCAGCCATCACAAATGCTATTTAAAGATCAAAAGCTTTTACATCACCCCGAGGATATTTCCCTAGAAACACCAAACCTTTTTATATACTAAAACCAACAAAAGAAAGCAAGCTCCCTGACTAACTCAAATCCACATCTGTTATTTTATAAGGTAACACTTTTTAGTAGCTTGTGAGAAAGTCTAAATGTTACTCACTTCAATTTGCTGAACGGTCAGGTCCAAAAATGTATTCTCATTCCTCACGCCAATCAGACTTTTTGGGCCTTTGCAGCCCATGCTGGTTCCCAAACCGCCATTGAGTTTTACCACCACCAACTTGTTCAGCACAGAAGATATATTATCAGGTAAGCCCCTGGCCTTTATCTTTTCATAGGGTTGAATCTAAAATTAAAAAACAAAAAACAAACAAAAAGAATTATACAAAATGGCATACTACTCAGTCATAAAAAAGAAGACAATTTTACACTTGCAATGGTATGGATGGACCTGGAGAATATTATGCGAAGTAAAATAAGCCAAAGAAAGACAAATACCATGATTCCACTCATATGTGGAATCTAATGAACAAACTGAACTAACAAGCAAAACAAAGACTCCTAAGAACAGGATGACAGCTGGTGGGGAGGGTTAAGGGGTGGAGGGACTGAGCAAAAAGGAAGAAGGACTTGTGGGCCTGGACAACAGTGTGGTGATTGCTGGGGTGAGGGAATATAAGGGGAGTAATGGGTAAAAATACAATCAAGATTAAACCAAAAATCAAAATAAAAAGATTACAGAAGTAATTCAATCAGCTTTACAGAAAGTTAAACTAAACCAATTCCAGGGTTGTTTCTAAGCTTTCTTAAAGAGTTTGCTTTCTTGTGCAAAGTTTCAGCTACATTTCCTATAATGTCACAGGCCGTCCGGGGTTCAAAATCAAGTATTTATTGCTAACTTCCCTTGCACACAGTAGTTGTTCAGTGGTTCATCTACAATGGAGTAGCGAGGGAAAAGTTCAGTCTACAAGTATTTGGCTAGCTGGTGAGAACATGCAGTCCTCTCAGACCACCTCCAAAACTGCAGAAATTCCCAATTTGCATCAATATAACAAATGGAACACATAAAACTCATCAAGTCTACAAACAGTTCTGGTGCACTATGGATCTACTTCAGTTCCGGAGAAGTATATATATATGATCACACACTGTTCCTTTTCCAAAGGAGGGAAAAACCAAAACCAAAATATTCCTTGCCATTCTCCTTCACTCAGTCCTAAATTTATCCTTCAGAGAATGATGGCATAGGGTTTTTGTCATATTTCTAGGTATGTACAAGGACAGAATTCCTTCCTTAAGGGTTTAAATAATTCATATAATTCACATGGTAGCTATAGTACATTTACTTTTCATTACCACATAGTATTCAATTTATATATCCACTAGAAGAGACAAAAATGTCATTAATCTCAGATGATTTTATATACAGAAAATCCAAAGACCCTACAAATAAATTATTAGAATAATGTTAGTATAGCAATATTGAACATATATAGTCAACATTTTTTTTAAAAAACTGCTTTTGGAAACATCATGCACTGACAGTGGGAATGTATAAATGCTGAAGCTGTTAAGGAAAATATGGTGGTTCCTAAAAAAATTAAAAATAGAATTATTGTATGATTCAGGAATTCCACTTTTGAGTTTATACTCCAAAGAGTTGAAAACAGTCTCAAAGAGATGTCTGTACACTCACATTCACAGCGGCCTCATTCACAATAGCAAAAAAATGGTAGCAACTTAAATGTCCATCAACAGATGAATGGATAAAACAAAATGTGGTATATACATAAAACAACATTATTCAGCCTTAAAAAGGAAGGAAATTCTGACACATGCTACAATGGATGAACCTTGAGGACACTGTGAAGTGAAATAAGCTGGTCAAAAAAGACAAATACTTGTATGATTCTATTTATATAAGGCACCTAGAGTAGTCAGATTTAGACAGACCAAAGTAAAAGAGTGGTTACCAGGGGTTGAGAATAGGAAGAAATGGCAAGTTTTTGTTAATGGATATAGACTTTTAGTTGTGCAAGATCAAAGAGTTCTGGAGATTGGTTTTGCAACAGTGTGAATATACTTCACACTATGGAAGTGCATGCTTAAGAAAGTTTAAAGGTGATTGAACAAAGACTGTTCCTGTATATAACAAATTAGAAAATAAAATTGATTAAAATGTACCTTTTATAATACCATCAAAAATATCAAATATTTAGGAATATATCTAACAAGATATGCAAGAGTTCTACACGGAACACTGTTAGCATTTTTGAAAAAAACTGAAAGACAAATTCAGAGATGTATTTATCATGCCTGTAAATTAGAAGACTTACTAATGTAAAGATGTGAATTCTACTCATATTGATCAATGCAATTCTAATCAAGATCTCAAGAGTTTTTTGGTGTGGAAACCGGCAAGCCAATTGAAAGTGTGTACAACTTTTGTGTATAACAAAAAGCCAAAAACAGCCAAGACACTCTCAGAGTTGGGAGAACCGGTTTTGCAACATTCTTTTTTTTTTAATTGTAGTAAATATGGACAGCATAAAAGTTGTCATCTTAACCATTTTAAGTGTATTCACATTGTTGTACAATGTCCAGAACTCTTTTTTTTTTCATCTTGCAAAACTGGAAATATATTCTTTAAAACAAGCCCCCATTCCCTCCCTCTAAGAGTCTGGCTGCTCTATGCACCTCATACAAGTAGAATCACACAGTACTTGTCTTTTTGTGACTGATTTATCTCATTTAGCGTAATGTCCTCAAGACTCATCCTTTCACATCCTTTTTTTTTTTTAAGTGGCTTATATGTTTGAGGATGTCCCAAAATAATGAAGGTTTTTCAAAAAAAAGTCCATATTTAATAACATTTACTTAATGTCTATGCAACATATCAGGGAGAAGGAGGGACTGGTTGGTACTAAGGGCTGGAATACAGATATATGCGTTAAGTCGACATTCTTTGGCAAATTATAAAACTTATAAAACATATTTATACCATCTGCAGATATTAAATAGAATATAAGTTCTGAAATCTTAGTTTAGTAATCATAAAACTGATTCCCTTTTATTTGAATTTAATAAACATAACACACCTTAAGAGAATTAAAAAATTAAAAGGGTAAAAAGAATACTGCCAACATAACCACAGTTCTAAAAGTATATATCTAAGAAAATGCTGCTCTTCAGCTATGTGTGAAAACAGTGCAGAATGGCCAGACTTGGGTTTCAGACAGTTCTACATCTGTGTTCTGAATTTACTAGTATCTCTGAGCAATGTACAACCTGTTACTGCAAGGCAAAAACTTTACAGAAATGTAAACAATGTAAAAAGAGATTTCATTGTATTTAAGGATGGAGTCAGAAGATCAACAGAGTGCTACTATTTTCACTGTCACTCTCTAGACACAGTGCTGCAATTATGGAAATGTCTTACAATTTGTGTGGGCTACATGTGACTGGCTACTGAGCATTTGAAATGTGGCTAATGCAACTGAGGAATTCAAGTTTTAATTTTATTTAAAATTAATGTAAGTCAACATATGTGGCTAATGGCATGTGGTTCTAAAGAGTCGATTTAAAAAAATTAACCAAGGAATCAGAATTATGTTTTACTTCGTTCTAATAAAACTCTGTCTGAATCTTTTGTTCAATATAATCTTTTTACTTTAATAACACAGATATCATAAAACATTCAAACACATAAAAGGGCTAGCTAAAACCTGATTCTTCCTTATCTTCGAATCAATATCCAATTACATAACAATGCATAGTAGTACACTGTTAATATAATGCATAGTAATGCATAGTTTTTACTAAGGATACACTCACTGATAGTCAACTTATGTCTCAGAATTTCACAAAATAATCTGTATTCGGCTTTAGTCTAAGCCTGAGGAAGATCAAATGCCAACTCCTACCCTCAAACACCTTTTCAGAAATCTTTGAACCCGTTCGTGATGATGTAGATATCCTTCACATTTCATCATTAAAACAACACCAGCTGTTCAAACCAGGCACATTGTTGGGATTAACTGGCGATATCTAAATATTCTACTTCAAATAGAAAACTTCCATATAACACTTATATTCTATCAGTTAAACTCATGTAAATGTCTATTATTACATGAGTAAAAATGCTATGTTAATTATTTTAAAAACTATTAGTTTTGCACACAATGTTTGCAAATATTTCAGTGAAATTTAAACTGGGAAACAAACTGACAACAGACATAAGAACTGATTATGTTAAGATATCTTTAGGGAGAATATAGTTCCCTTTTTGACCCCACAAATGTTTATATAAATTTAAATGATAGTATCAAGCAGAGCAATGTAAATTGAATACCTTAATTCTAACCTTTAAAGAACTGTTTGGTATACTAACATTCATAGCATTAAATAAAATGAACCAACCATTTTTAGCTATTTAATTACACTTAGATCAAGTCTTCAAGGAAAAGTACTAATAGGAATTTTCACTTCCTGAATTAAAAACCAAATGTTTCCCCGACCAGTGTGGTTCAGTTGGTTGGGCATTGTTCCACAAAGCGGAAGATCACTGGTTCGATTCCCAGTCAGGCCACATGCCTGGGTTGGGGGTTCGGTCCCCAGTCAGGGCACATATGAGAGGCAACAGATCAATGTTTCTCTCTCACATCAGTGTTTCTCTCACTGTCTTTCTCCCTCCCTTTCTCTGTCTCTAAAAAGAAATAAAATAAATAAAATCTTTTAAAAAAGGTCAACCTTGTACCTTAAAATTTCATCAGAAGAAAAAATATCCTCCAAAATCATGTATATTCATAATAAATCACCTGTGATCTATATACCATAAAGATATAAAGTTCATGAAAATATTTACAAGAAAATACTTTAACTATAAACTTCAAAACATACATTTTATTAGAACGTTTTAATAAGATAATTCCTTATGACTGAGTCATTGGAGGCTAAACAAATTTCTTTCTTGGATCCCAAAAACTTATCCTAGGATGGTAATGTAAGATCTCAGCCTCCTAATCATTTTACCATTAGGCCATTTGGCCTTCAGCCAAAAGATGTATTAAGTATACTTTTAGTTTTAATTAAAATCTCTCCACGATATGTATCTTAAGAACTTGAGTTTAAATTTTAAATTGAATTCTGAATTGCTTTTCAAATTATTTGGTGTGAAATACAATAAGCTAATCTAAGCACGATATTAAGCTCCAAAACCCAGTTATAAAAGACTTTTGGGCACAGGCCAAGGCAACTCACAAGCAGAAAGACTTGTTCACCATTCAGTTGCATGCCCAGAATTCTCTGTGAAGTGCCACATTTAGAATCTTGTACCCCAAGTTAAGTAGGAAAGGAGCTGCCCTACTTCTACAAATGTCAAGTAACCATGGTTCTTTATGTGGTGCTTTCAATAATACCTACTTGTCTTGGTATAACTAATCTTTAAAGCAGCTAATTAAATTCAGGCCCCACTGAAAAACTTGACTGTTAACAACAGGATTCTGAGAAGAATTATAGAAGGAAAGAGAAGAGTCACAAGGTACGTGGTAACAAGGTATGACAAGGGAAAAGATGTCTGGAGTGCTCAGGTTAGTATTGTTAGAAGCCTCCACTGGAGGTCTTTCACTTATGTTGGATGACTTATACCCATCCCCCCCAACACACACGCACAAAGAAAGGTACCAGTTGTTTGATTATGGCAAGCTGGGACGCTTTTTCTCTAAAGCTTATTATGGGTTAAATTAGGTGGTAAGCACAACTTTCCATCACGTAAATTACCCCATTTGCAAAAAGAAGTTCTCTCTGTTGGTCATGCTGTCCTCACCCTCACCAGAAACCCCACAGAGCTCAGTTTAGTTCCACAAGCCAGGGGATCTGTGTTAGAAAGTTGCTTGGCAACAGCTGAAGTTACACTGGACACACCTAGTGACAGAGACATTTTTTGACCTGCTCTCCACTTTTCCCTTCTCAGCTCCCTCAGGAGAATGCACAAAGACATCCACTCAAAGATGGGTGGTGTTCGGAGACAACAGGGAGTACCATGCACACCGGATGCAGCTTAAACATTACTCTGATTGAATCACATTAGTCAATTACTAGAGCAATCTTTGTTGCTTTCAATCCTAATCACCCTGATTCACTTTCTTCCAGACATGAATAGAATTTGGTGTTCAAAGAAAAGCTCTAATATAGCTAAATATACAGTAGGGCCACCTCTACAGGTAAGGTAGGGCAAACCCCATGAGGCTTCCTGCAAAATGTGCAAGGGAGGCAAGGCCACTTTCTCTTTTCACTGGGATAAAAGAATTGGTCAAATACCCACTTCCTCTTGGAAATTAACAAAAGAAAGTACTTGGTAAGCTACTAAAGAACGATTTAAACAACATTCTGCCCTCTGGGATATCAATCTAGTTTTTCTGCAGAAGCTGATTTTTTAAAAGATCTTTTAAAAATTGCCTACCATGATCTGAATCTTGCCAAGTCTGTTCACAACTTAGTTTCCAGTTAGAAGAAAAGCTGAATTCATCACGCAGTCATAGACACACTGTTCCCATTAGCAACAGTGTAACCCAGTTTGTGGTAGCATATTTGTGCTATTCCTGGAGACAGTGCCAAATACCCAAAACAAGCTAACAGTACCTGCCCTGTTATGGTTCACAAGGGTATGATTATTGAAACCTGAAAGGTTTTTTTTTTTTTTTCAACAAAAGCAAGTTTGCTGGAAAAAATAATCTGTGTAAACAGAAAAACAAGTTTGCAATGACACTCCATAAGTACAGAAAGTGTCCCAAGAACATTGCTTATTCACTCAACCCTTACTGCAGTATCTGTGTGTCAAGTTCTGTGCTAGGCATATTTGTTTCATTTCACAGTTCTAAAGGTAATGACCAAAATATGGGTCATTTGAAAGCTCCTAGAGATTAATTTAATGACAGAAAATTCATACCTAGACCAGAGATCTTTTTTTTTTTTAATTATAGGAAAGCTGACAAATCTTGTACATTACTACATGGTCCACCAAGAAGTTCACCAACACCATCTTAGCCATCAAGCTGAGCTAAACTCCTATTTCATAAAGCTAATAAAACCATGATATACAGAATGCCCTCAACTTTCTGCCACCAGATCCTTAGGACCTTCCTGCATCTCCATCTCCGCTTCTTCCCCTCCTTCTGGGGTTACAAGAGCTGTCTCCCACCCTAAGGCAATCTATCAAGGCACATCTCAAGAACCCCACTTCTTCAATCATCCAATATCATCATCTTCAGCCTCTCCCTCTCCATTCCTTTTCATCAGCATGAACATATTCAAACATTTGCTGTCTGAAACCCAAAGAAAACGGTGATCAATACACTCATTCCTTCCAACACTCTGACAGGTTAAAGAAATATTAAGAATTCTCCCCGTTTATGCCCAAACTGTGACCTTTTATTCTAAGAATGAAATATAGGTGTGCTGTCTCCCGGGGAGAACTAGCCCTTCTCCACGGAAGACTAAGCACCATTTTTAACTCAGTACCTGTAAACACTGATCATTTTCCTTGGGAAAGAACTGGCTATTCTCCCAGAGGGAATGGTTGGTCAATCGAGTCATGGAAGGCCCTTAGCATGTAGCCACTTTTGTCTAAAACATATTTAACCCAGTGCCCCCAAACTGAGACTTTGGAATCTCACTCCAGGGAAGGACGCTTCACTCAGAACTTTTCCCAGACGAACCCTGAATGCTGCTATCTCCGGGATTCCCCAGCATCTGTGTTCGGGTGTTGGTGATTTCCCATCTGGTGATGTATGCTCTTGATTCTTGCTTTCTCTTTGCTCTTGTCTAGTAAATTGCTTAACTATTCACCTTTGACTTGGGGTTTTTATTGTCTGCGAATCTGAGCCTCCAAATTAAGTGGCCACAATCTCATACGTGCCCCTTAACAGCACACACCCACATCCTTTTTTTCTCCATCTTCTTAGAGGCAAAACTTCTTGAAAAAGTTGCTACATTCATCTCTACTTCTTTACCTCCCTTACACTCCATCACCCAGTGCAATCCAGTTTTCTCTGTCATTCAATGAATTGCTCTTAACAGGGTCATCGACATCCTCGGAACTGCTACTGCATCCTCAGTAACGTTAACACTTTTCTTTGTGCTATCAACTGCATTTAACACAACAGACCACTCTAAATTTTAAAATGCTCGATTCCCCTTGACTTCTGCAACATCACATTCTATTTTCCTCCTCCTTCTACCTGACCCTTTTCAAGCCCATTCTAAGTAGGCCTCCTTGTCCCTGGCAATCTGCTCTAATCCCATGGCTTCAATCATTCCTGTCTCTATGGCACCAAGACATCCCCAGCTGCTAAGCCAGGAGCCTGCTCACATCTGATCAATGACCAAATCTTGTCAGTCTTACTATCAGTCAGAACCCTGCTCACCCCTCACCTGTGTCATGGCAGGGTCTCTATGGTCTCTTTACCCTCCACTTTGCAGGTAGGCAATCTTTTAAAAAAGTTTGGGCATGTTTCTCCCCTTATGACACCATTCACAAAAACTAAGACACACACATGGCATGACAGTTATTTGCTGCCTACCCCAATGTCATTTTTCCCCTTCCACTTTAGAACCCCAGCTCTCAGGTGGGCACACCACCATTCCAAATAAAAGACTGCATTTCCCAGAATCACTGTAGCTATTTGTGCCAAAGTTCTGATCAATGTGATTAACTGGAAGTGAGTTGTAAGAGTTCCAGGAAGTTTCTGTGGAAAAGCAGGGGATGTACCCTTTGTCCTCATTCCTGCTGTTTGGACTAGACACATGATGACCAAAGTTCACTTAGGCAGCCAGCTGGGACACCATGAAGAGATACGCTAGTGCAAGATGGAGAAGCCCAGTTCTCGACAACACCACACTGCCATACTAGCTCTGGATTGTCTCTGTCTAGATTTATTTGGTTATTTTGACTTTCACTATTAAATGTAGCTGAATCTAATGCTAAATGGAAGACATAGTTTTCAAGGTACTTAACAATTTAGCCCTTTTGCTTTTCACATCTTCCTCTCCTACCCCTGACACACTGTGCTCCAGGAACATGGTTAAGCTCTCTAAAGTGTCACATCTCTTGTATGCAGTCCTCTGCACTTTTCCCCTCATGCAGCCTCACTTCACCAATTACCATTTCTTCATCCTCCACATCTCAGGTCAGACCAGGGACTCTCCGGCTTTATAAGCTATCAAGAACTTGTAAAAATCAGAAACTGACAGACGCTCTTTTAGGAAACTGCACCCCCACCCTCATCCCCAGAAACAAAACATTTTACATACATTTTACTTTACTACAGTGGAAATTTCATTCATAGAATATAAAAATAATCTTTATAAGAGATGCCATTTATTTCCCAGTGAAAGTTAATATGCAAAAAGACATAAAATAA
The DNA here is from genome assembly GCA_007922815.1 of Macrotus californicus. NCBI lineage: Eukaryota > Metazoa > Chordata > Mammalia > Chiroptera > Phyllostomidae > Macrotus > Macrotus californicus. The sequence goes on along the minus strand of VMDR010011203.1, from coordinate 4,606 downwards.
ACTTTGACTCCCCAAACTGAATTTCCATGAGAAGGCTTCTATTTGGTTTGACTAAGAAGTTGACACTGTGGCGTAGTTTGACATGGTTACATGCAAGCCATCCTTATTTGCCATTCTGACTTTTCTTTCTAATGATCACAAGTACTGAAAACCTCAACTCTCTCCAAGGCAAGTTCTCACAACTTGCTCTGTCAACGAATACAGGCCTGTACTAGGCACACCAGAATTCTCCAAGACTGTGGGACCTCAAAGCTCATATATTTCCTGTGTCTTCAAAGTCAGTAAGGTCATTTTTGTGAAGTCTGCATCACTCATGCAGGATTGAACCATCTTCAATGCAAGGCTCACCAATGCAGAAGGGGATGAACTGCAGTGACAAGTGGTACCCACTCCCCTCTGCAGCAGCAGGACCAGAAGTGCTGGCTGGCATCACAGATACTATCTGTGCACTGAGCACCAAGACTTCTCTTCCAACACAAGTTTTGCTTGGCTTAGAAATTTTTATCACTTTCAAACATTTTCAGATGAGGTTCATTAGTAATTCTTTGAGGAAACCAGCAGGCACATAAACCAGCAAGATGAAAACCAGTAGTTGGCTGCCCTGAAAAATGTCTGAAATTGCAAGGATATTCTAAGGGGACTGATGTAGCTGCTGTTCCCTCCATGACCTGATTCAAATCACTAAAATACACTGTATCAATTCCAGTGTGAATGGTATCATTTGATGAAAAAGACTGCACCAAAAATGAATGAGGCCATACAGTATACTAGCTTAGCACAGGCTTTAATGCCAGGCTGCCTGGGTTTGAATGCTTGTGACAGCAAATTACTAACTGTCCTAAACTGTTTTAATTTACTTCATTAATTAGGTATGAGGATAAATGAGATAGTGCATATAAAGTGTTAAGCAAAGTGTGTGGCCCACAGTGAGATTTCAAATGTTGACAGGTATTACTACTACGTTACTGGCTCAGACACTCTCAACCGCCACCCCCTTTTTAACATAATCTGAAAACAGGATGCATCCCACAACCAATGGGGTCCTAATATTAATTGGTTTCACTTCTTTTCTTCGTTAGTGGTATATAAAAGGTGCAATTTATAATCGGTGGCATACATTTAATAAAATATGATATTGAATTTCTCTCTCTGCTCCAAGTCACAAAGCAGCTTACTAATCTATCAGGTAGGGGTTCACCAAAAGTCTCTCTCTAGTCATGTGTAACTTGAGGATACTCTGAGACAGGGATCAATACACTATAGTCTGTGAAACAATCAGGCCCGCCACCTGTCTTCATAAAGTGTCACTGGAACACAGACACTCATTAGTTTACATGTCATCTGTGGCTGCTTTCATGCTACCATGGCTGAGCTGAGTGATCATGACAGAGACTGCACAGCCTAAAGCATTTACTACTGGGCCTTCTCAGAGAAGGTCTGTCAAACCCTTGTTTAAGACTGTCTTCTGAGATGAGAAAAATGCAAGCTTGGATAATATTTCTTCCTTTTCAAACTATACCTCTCCTAAAATGGCTCCACAGGGCCTGACAACATCACAGGATGGCTGCAGGGAGCAGGACCTCCATTAGGCTAAGCTGGCTTCATGCTTCCACGGCAGGAACACTGCAGTATTACAATCCCCCAGGCTTTGGTATCTCCTCATATTTGTGCAGGGAAGTAAAATGCAACTGGTAGCAGAACTCGGAATTTTTAGAACAACAGAAAGAAAATCTAAGATTAAAAAGGTCTTTTATCCACTTTTATGAGGTATCCAGGAGTCAAGTTCATAGAGACAGGAGAGAATGGTGGCTGCCAGGGTGTGGGGAGGGGGAAACGGGAGTTGCTCAATGGGTAAAGAGTTTGGGTTTAACAAAGTGAAAAATCTGGAGACTGGATGCACAATGTGAATATATTTAATACTATTGAAGTGTACACTTAAAAACAGCTTAGATGGTAAATTTCATGTTATCATTTTAACACAATTAAAATCTTTTTTTTAATGTTTAGAAGTCTTTGTCAAGGACTACTCTGTCCTCTACTCCTTGTCATCTACTCTGTCAAAGAGTCTAAGAACCACACAGCAAAAACATCATTCCTTTAGAAGTGCTTTGTGGCCCTCATATCCCAGAGTGAATCTGGTACAGCCCCCACATCTTGCTTCAGGCACTACCTGCTTCTATGATAGCAATTATTACAGTGCCTCCACATTGCTTGTTCAGTGCCCCACATCTCTTACATGACTACAAACTCCAAGAGGGCAGAAACGGCCATATTGTATTCCACCCACCACATCCATCATCTTTAACTAAGTGTCAGGCTCACTGGCAGCACTCAGGTATTTGTTGAATAAATGAATGGAAGTAATAGAGTTATTAATAAATGAAATCTATTCTCTGGAAATTATTTCTTATTCTACTTTGGATAAAGAACTTATATCTTGTTTTATTAAATACTAAGTTTAAAGCAAAAGTGGTTTCATTACTAATTAGAAACCAAATTAAAAACACCCATTATTTAAGTTCGAGAAAAAAATATGGATTAGCACACATTATACACATGTTTGATAAAGAAAACCTGAATCTAAGGCTTTGCTTTGCATAAAAAATGTTTATAGGCCATAATATTAATATAGTAATTATAAACAATCACTCTGTGATAAATAAACAACTAAAATGAACAATCACATCATGAACACTATAAGCTGAGCCTGGAAAAGTACATTTCCTAAGAAAGTTCTTTTGCCTTCTTCCACTTATAAGTTATAAGAACACAAGGCAAACTATCAAATCAAGCACATATTTCAATTGTGTCAGCTATTAACTCCCACATGTTTGGGTTTTTTAAAAATTAAATTATTCAACAGTGGTGGAGGGAATCAGCTGTCCTATTCATACACTAAGTCCTCACATGTCCAAAGGTAAGAATTTATGAGAAGAGGTAAGTAAACAGGTACTTTCAAAGAACAAGTCAGAAATCTTGGCACTCATACTGTTCTTTAAACAATCATACTCATCAGCACCAACTCAACAACTTATGCTCAATGTCCTTTAAAACAATCTGCTACTTCAGTTACCAAAATCAAATTTTGTAAAAAAAAGTCTCAGCAAAAACTATTACCAGGAGTCAGATTCATAAAAGTCACTTATTGTCATCTCAAGTCTCATATTGCCTCTCTGGGGAGCCAAACTTGAATATTGAACCATTTTATTAAACAAAGTTAAGGATCACAGCAATTCAAAGTCCAATAAGCAATTACTACAAATAAAGCAATAATTCTCAATTAAATATTTCAAACAACAATAAATAGCCAATAAAATAAAATTTTAAGTAAAAAATTAAAAATATTCATTTGAATTGGTAAATTATTTTTAAAAACAATACTTACTGCTTTAATAAAGGTAGTGAGACTGACAATAAAAGAGTTTGTAGGTCTCCATTTAATGTCCCCTCAGAGAGACCTTTCCTATCTCTGCCTACCCTATCTAGAGTATTACCTCTATTTCCTCATTCTATAAACCCTGATCCTTTTTATTTACAACCATGTCACTCATCACTACTTGAAATACATTACATTATCTTTTATTAACCACACCGACACCAGACTGTAAACTAGAAACTAGATGAGGACTGGGCTTTACCAGCACAGTCCTCTAATACACGGTTGGCACTAAAAAAAAAGGCTGTTGAACCAAAAATTAGTATGAATGAGAGTACAAACTGGTATAGTCTTTCTGGAAAGCAATTTGAAATATGTAACAAGAACTTTCAAGAGTTCATATCCTCTGAACAAAACACCACTTCTGATGATTTATTCTAAGAAATAATTCATATATGCAAAGATTTATGTGTAAGTATTCTAATCACAGGGCTTTTATAATAGCAAAAAATCAGAATCAAGTTCGATGTATACTATAGGAGAGTCCCCAGAAGTAACACACACTAGTGCACTTGTACAAACTCCCAACCCTCATGTCCCATCAAGTATTTCTACTAACATATTTCGTTCAAGTGATAAGGTAGATTCATTGCCTTGCTTCCTACCATGAAAAAATGAAGGTAAAACACTGACTTTCAAAGTTTTGTCATGCTCGGTAACAAGTGATCAAAGAACTAATTCTATAATGATTACCAGCCATCCTCCCTACAATTTCACCTAAGCTTTAATACTGCAATGCCTCCCTAGCTCACTAAACCTTACACCCCACAATGAACCAAGCCTTTAAATGAATCCACCAAGCCTTTAAATACCTATACCTCCACACAATATAAGAATGAGCACCCAATTCTTTTAACAGGTAATACAGTCCTCTGAGACAAGGCCAACCCCTTATATCTACCTTGAGTTTAGTAGTTTATAAAATCTATGAATATATATGGAGTTGTTGGTTAAAGACAATTCTACATATATCCTAGGGTTTTCACTATGTGGATACCCTCTAATAATATCCACCAAACAGAATAGTACAGCTAACCAATTTCATGATGGAAGGCATTATGTTGTTTATTTTCACTGACCTGACAGAGTACAGATCTCCTGTAATACTGAAGGTTTAAGAGTTAGCTAAATTTCATCTCTGCAATGAGGAAAATTTGCTGGGATAGATGA